>CAEFZY010002751.1:0-33772 GCA_903066815.1 Brachyrhaphis roseni
TGAGATGTGCTAGGACCAGCCGCTCCAAGCACTTGGTGATGATGGGGGTGAGGGCTACCGGGCGGTAGTCATTGAGTCTGGTTGGGTTGAAATTTTTGGGAATTGGGATGATGGAGGTGGACTTAAAGCAGGTCGGTACCACAAGGAACAAGGGACAGGTTGAAGATGTCTGTCAGCACTCCTGCAAGTTCCCCTGAGCACGTTCTGAGGACACGTCCAGGTATACCATCAGGACCCGCAGCCTTGTGGAATTTAATCCTGCTCAGGGTCGCTCCTACGTCGGTGGGGAGGAGAGTCAGTGGTTGCTGGTCTGGGGTGGTGGTTGTCTTGGTTACAGTTGTGGTGTTCCCCCTCTCAAAGCGTGCATAGAAGTTGTTAAGCTCGTTCAGGAAGGGGACATCTGCTGCTGTAGCCCATCTGCTTCACATTTTGCTGTGCATTCAAAAATGACATTCAGCATGCTTTGAGCCCATGTTTTATTGAGATTATATCTGTGGATATTGTGGGCTTTGAGTGAAAAAAATATTTTATTCTATTAAATATTTTTAAATAAATAAACATATTACTTGCAGACACTTGAAAAAAAAAAAGCAAATTTATATTAAGAAACATCATGGATTTTTTTGCCCCACTTTTTTGTTCTTGTTTTTATTTGCACAAGTTATTTGTCCATTATGCTAGGGTTGCAAAAGATTGTTTTGAAATTATTGTTACATTTTTTTCAAACTTGTATTTACACAATAATAGTAGTCAGCCATAATTACAAACTGTTTTCAAAAATGTACACATTGGAGATAATGGGAAACAAAAGAAGTAATATATTGGAGATAAAGATATGTTTCCATAAAGAATAGACATGAAAAGCATGTCTCCCATCACCATCTCTATTATTTACATGGTGACTGAACAGGCGGCCAATTACATGCTGTGTCAAACTGTCAATCATTGTGAAGTAATTCATAGAAATAAAACAGTAAAGTGTCACAGTGATTTTATCAGGTGCTGAGGACAGAGAAAAGATGTTGCTCAAGAACCAATTAATGGAAGGATATGTGCTGCTAAGGAGGAATGCAGTCAATGTTGACTCCGAAAATCGAGGAAGATGGAATGAAAACCAATCTACAATGCTGTATTTTCTTCACCTCTTTAATATTCCATGTTTCTGAGAAAACATACAGTTTAATCCACAAAAAAACATCTTTCACTGCTATAGCTTATATAGGTCTATTGTACTTCACATTAGTGAAAGTTGCAGGTTTTTTAGAGATGTGTGGAGAAGCATGCTGGGGAGAAAGAAAGAGAAAAAGCTCAGAACGACGCATCAATACTGTCAAAACCTAGACAGAAAGATTCCCTGGTCAAAGATGATGTCTTCGGAGAGACCATGGTGAATTATTAACTAAGCTGTTCCCTGGACAGTTGCAAGTTCAGAAAAGAAAAGAAATTAACATTGACAATCGTTTTCATCTCTGTAACTCATTTAACTGGTTTTGTTCCTAATCAGCTACTTGATGGTTTTTTGCTTTTCTTTGTATTCTGTCTGTTCATTGCTGTTCACCCTGTTGTGTGTGACTCACTAACTTAATTAATTGTTTTGTTATCTGCTGGTCATATCTACTCTCACTGCCATTCATCATGCATCTGATCACTGACTTAAGGTGAATATACTACTCCATTTACGCTCTCATAATTTTCTGATACTCCTTCTCAGTTCATCTGCTGACTACTCACATCCATCTGCTGGCTGCTAGCTGTGCTTCAGTTCTTTAGAAGTGTTTGAAATCCATTCAGAGGTTGGCAGGTGCACTTATTATAGCAATCAAGGCTGTTTGTTTGCAGTAATTTACACATGTAGAAACCGCTTGGATCGTTGTCAGTCCGCGAGTCTTGTTGCTTCCATTTGCTACTGTCCTGATCATCTGTCGAAATAAGCTCATCTTTTTCCACTAAAGTCACCATTGCCTGTGCGTGTCTGTGTCTGACTGATGAGTGAGCTGTGTGGTTCAAAAGATGAAGTAGGAAAAGATCAAAAGCTCTGTTTTATGAAAAAGCATCCCAGCTTTCTCCCTGTGTGAATAAGGGAAACAATGAAAGAGCAAGAAGTGTGAGGAAAAAAAAATTGTACTAGCTATGAGAACATGGATTCAGTGGAGGGTGGGTGTATGCATGATTGTATGTGTGTATTTTCTCATGTGCTGCCACGGTTGAGTTTATGTCCTAATGCTGCGCAGCATCATGATTTTCTCCAGTGTACCCTGTTTACTTTGTTCTTCCATCTTTCCTGTACTGTGCTGGCTGCTCTCTCATCTGGCATCATTCCAAGAAGAACAGCTTCCAATATTAGTGTGCTCGAATGCACACAGACACCCAGGCTTTCACATGCTCTATACACACACATCCTTTGAAATTGATCCTTAGACAATATTAGACAATATAAGTCTGGTGAAAGTGAAATTGGCTTGGGCACAGCTATCCTAAAATTGTGGCACTGCCAATGAAAGTTTCTTCATTCCTTTTCCAACTTCTTGAACCAATGTAACATAACAGTGCTGTACTAATTTCGATATTAAAAAGAAAACATATTGCTAAATCTGTCATTGCGTGAACAATGACAAATCAACAAACCTATTATGAACTGTCTAAAGGAAGGATTCATAACATAAAGCAAACACACACCTCTAAATTGTTCAAACTTAAAAAAAATAATAATTTGTTATTTGCATAAACTTTCATGGAGGTAAATATATCATCTTTGACTTATTCTGTTTTCAGTGAAACAGCATATGATTTTATGTTTATAGGTAAACTTGTCTAGGATTGAGTGATTTAGTGAGTGTTGGGTTTCTTCTTGTAGAAAGAATGTCTGTCGTCCTTTTCTTTTTTGGTGGCAACATGGTCTCGGAGACTCATAATGTCAAACTCAGAAGGAGACGCGTTCACTTTCAGCACCATGGACCAAGCTTCCGTTCCGCGTGTGGCCAGCTGGCCGCCGCCTGTTGCAGCTAATCAAAGAACGTAGATCCACGTTCTTTGAGCCAATAGCGGCATGGGTCGTCATAGTTCATAACAGCGAATTTTAAAATGAATGCTATCACTGCGTAGTATACTGAAATATTAAACTAATCAATGTAGATTTTCGTTTATTTATTTGGTTTTTGTTAAAAAATACATATGTTTTTTTTTATTTTAATTAATATGGCAAAAATTGGTCGGGACTATTTTATATCCCTTGAATATTAGTTGTGACATGTCACGACCGTCCATACCCAAACCTACGCCCATGGGTGTGTCATTTACTTAGGTCAAATGTTAATTATAAAACTAATATTTAAGTCAGTAAAACACAGTTATTCTATGCATAATGAAACAAGAACTGTATGGACAAGAATAAGAGGGTTGTGTCAATCATATTATGTTTGTCAACCAAAGCCCAATAAGCATTACTGTGAATAATGTGTGTAAAAGGCTCACAAAAACAACCATACATTTTCAATGTGGATGTTGAACATAAAACATAACACACTGCACAAACATAACTTCCATATAGTGTATTTGTACTTACAAAAACAAAACAGGTTAATAATGATTAGAACAGAATCTGTGTTATTTACACAAAATGGTATTCACATTGTTAGCTGACCAAAATGTACGGATCTATTAATGCAGACTGCACTGCTCTGCACTCTGTGTCAAAACCTCCCTCAAGCCCTGTGCAATCACTTATTCTGTTGACTCTTGGGATAAAAAGGCAGTTTGCAGAAGGCTCATGGTTAGTCACTGTTATAATGAACCGTAAGACTCATAAGTTAGAAATATAAATATATTTTGTGTTCAGTGGATTCTTTGAAATGCTCTTCCAGTTTTGGTCATAAATATGAGGTCCCAAAGTCTTTGAGGAAACAATTGCAAAACTTTCATATAACAACTGTTATGGGCATTAATCATCCTCTTTAATCCCTTGGTGTGCACACACTGATAGGAATCATGTCCTTTCCCAAGTAATAAAAGTGATGCCCTCTGTGCTCTTTTTAGGCCTATGGGAGTCGATTTGACACTGGGATAGAACGAATTGTTTCTCTGCCTGTTATTTTAAAACCAATGAAAACAGAAAAGCAACTTTTCCCTTTTTTTTTACCCAAATGAATTTGCTTCCATGAACCTTATTTCTTAAGATTGAGAGTGTGTGTGTATTTTTTTTTAATCATTTCTCACCTTGAAAGGCAGGTCCAACAAACACTGACTGCTCCTTCTGGGTACCGGAAGCCCAGGCTCTACCAACCTGTAGTGTTTAGATGAATCCTTGCTTCTGCACACCTGAATCCAATGAATGACTCAGTACTAGACTTTTGCAAAGCTAAAAGGTGCTGAGGAAGAAATTCAGTCATTTGATTCAGTTGTGTTGGAGTTGGTACGCATTAAAAAGTTACAGAATAGTTGGTCTCGAGCATTGGACTAAGACACAAGTGATCTATGGTGCCTTACTTTTCTTTTTTCTTTTTTTTTACTTATTAAACATCTATAAGTTTCCCAGCGTTTTCAGATGGTATTTCAAATGACATTGACACTGCTAGAGCAAAATCAAGGCATAAAACATAAGCAAACTAGTGGGGCACTGTAGTTATTTACAGAGGTCTGGTTTCTGAAATATAAAAAGTTTTTCAGAAACATTAAATGAAAACTGGTTTTGTAAATCACTTACCAATGGCTATTGGAAAACCAACCCCAAAACGAATGTGTTTCCTAAATTGACAAACTTTCTGAAGAAATTTGAATATAAGAGAGTACTGTTGTTGTCAAAAGGTACCTAAAAATTACAGCAACTGGCCCATATAAACCAGAGAAAAAAAAAAGAGGAACATTGTTGATCTGTGGCATCTGTCTACAAGCACTCCACAATCAAATGACTAGAAAGCCAGCAGATAGAAAGAGACTCACTTTATTCAAGAGAAGCCTCAAAAGAGAGTGATTTGATTGTAGTAGGCTGTGATCTTTCCTGGTACTATCTGTACAAGCAAGAAAATAGGCAAACTAGAAAGCCCTGGCAAAGGTTTAAGGGTATTATATGGTCTAAAATGTGTTAGTGGACAAAATTCAATGCCAAATAAACCTCCTGCCACTAGCATCTGGCGGTTTTTCACATCACACCAATCATGTGATTAACAACTGGATGTTACCATGAAGAAGAAGACAATAGAAAGTGGTAGCAAGACAATGGCTCGGCATGTGTTTTAATGGCTTATCAAAAACTTTTTTTGTGTGTGATTTTAATTGTGTTTCTTATTTAATGGAAGCACCCCAATCACAGAATTGTGTTTTTTCAATATTATCAGAATATTGACAAAGTTATACGCACATTTGTAGTGGAAGCACATCCACTGCAGTTTGCCTTGTCCTGTGAATCCTCTGTTGTTTTCCTCGATTTTTTTATGTCACCAAATGGCACACCTTATTGTTACTGCACTTGCAGGCTGACTAGCTCTGGTATCGTAGCAGATGAAAACCATTTACTTTTTCTCCTGTTTACCTCTTTCAGGTAAACTCAGTACAATAGGGATTCTTCTTACTGTTTTAGAACTCAGGTTTTTTTCAACAAATAAAGGAAGCATAAGAATGAAAAAATGTGGAGCTGCTATGATTTTTCTGTGGGTGATTGCCTACTTTGCCTAAATGCTAAGTCCACTGCTGGTTTGTCATTCAGTCTTACTGGTGTCCAGGTTCCAAGTTAGAAAGTAGAACAGCTAGGTGGTAGAAATATTTTCCTCATTCAGCCATCAGACATCTGAACTTAACAATATAAACAAGCAATTTTCTATGCAAGTGATTTCTCTATTGATTGTTTTGAGAATATTTCAGTGCAGATACAGACTGTGCAAAATTATTGACCTACTTTTGTTTGTTCGGTGTACCTAATGTATGCAGTAGACACATGTATCTGCACCACTCTTAGATCTGAGTTGGGATGTTTTCCTGCTACATGTTGGCCAGCCAATTTATAAGAATTTCCAATGGTCATATTTAACAATGTGAACAAAGAGCCAAGGAATGTGGAATGCAGCACTAGTTAGAAACTACTGGCAGAAATTTTTAAATGTTTTTATGTCTTCAAGTTGTTATTTTATTTTTTTCAGTTTGGAAGAAAGATAGAACAGACAGTAAAAAGGTACAACTTTGATTTTGTATTCCAGTTTGTCTCTGACGTACAGCACAGGGTTTTTTTTTGAACAGTTTTTCCATTCATTTAATTTGTGTCAGTAAGACACTACACTATGTCAACGCATGGATTAATGTGAGGAACAAGCGTATTTCTAAACCTTGCTGTTGTTCAATAAATTTTAAAGTGCATAGGGTATTTCAAACAAAGTCTGAAAAATGTTGCAAACCGTAGGCATTGCAAATTGAAAAAAGCTTATCACAGCTACAGAACAGCACAAGAAATTGATGCTAACACTTCCCAGAGCACTTTGTCAAGGCTGCAGTGACAGCAAGGAACCACAGTCCTGTTTGCTTTATGATCTAAATAGGAATAACTTTTGCAATGCACACTGTATAACAATGCACTAGTCTTAAAGCAGAGGAAAACACTTAAAACATGCTCTTTATGTTGTTATTCAGAAAAGACCATGTAGGATACTGTATATGTGTATATCATATACACACACAAACACAGTGCAGGTAACTTGTAAGGTTTTAAAGCTTTGTATATGCAAATTTCTTAATCTTAAACTGCCAGGAAGGATATCCAATGAACCTCCCTTCCCCATTTATATTAAGCATGAAACATTGACAAAGCCGAGATATAGGTGCTATGCTTGGAACTTTATCAGCAATGCACCTTGAACTAAAATGAATGAAATCCCTCAGTTGTGGCCTGAGGGTCTGAAAAACAATCTGGACCTCACAGGTGACAGACCATGGATAAATAATGTAAATACTTATAGACAACCTTTTATTGAAGTTTTTTTTTGTGTGTGTGTGAGGGGACTATGAATGACTGTAGTGAGCAGTAAAGTGCCGTCACTGCAGAGTGAGAGGCCCTCTGTGACATTTGTCCATGAGACTCACTAGCCTTCCAAATGAAGCATATAACCTTTATGAAATGATAATCAATCATGCTTCATCTTTTTTTCCCAGCATGAGAAGTTCAACCACAACAAACACTGTAGTAATAACTTACTAGGAGAGGAAAACAGACATTTGCAATCTTGTGTACTTTATGTCAGATTGGAATATTACATATAAAGACTACAAACAGTGAAGCTCAAAATGTGTAGATTTTCAATTTTCCACCATTAAATGAAGCAAGATGAAACATGTTCAACCTGAGCTGATGTTGGTTAGAAAAAATAATTATAAGGTCCCAACTTGATTTGAATTAGTCTATCTTTTGTTATTCAAAAACATGCATAAGTTCCGTATGATTGGGGCTAAAATATAACAAAAAAATTGCATATTGTGTCCTTACCTTTAGAAATTTATCATGAACAGTATTTTTGTTTAATTTCTCCACTGAAAACTCCCCCCTGAGTCTATTGCCTGAACCCCATGAGACCAAGATCTGCACCCTTACTTGAACCTAGATTAAACCATTGGAGGTTTACCTGGCCTAGCTCCAGTGTGTCCTGCACTGAGTCAAACAAAAGAAAACATGACAGTGGTAGCCTTAAGTAGAACGCACAGCTTTAATTGACCTAAAACTGTAGTTTAAAAGTTTCAATTTTAGGAAGAAAGGTTGGGAAGGAATTTACATTTTAATTAAGAACATTTGGAAAAGAGAGGGTGGCATGAAAATCATCATCAATCTTGTTTTTAAAACTGTAGGCTGACAGAGTGTCTTGAGCCATCTATTCTGTCAGATTTTAACAGTAATGATTTAATTAATTCCTTTGCAAATGAAACTAAAGAGTAGGATAATTAATCATATCTGCTCCAACAGCAATAAATAAAATGTCAGTCACAGCTCCTTTTAAAACAACTCCACGATAGACTTTTTGTTTGGATTGGTTCTACCTAGTAATGCTGTGTTAACTACATTAGCAGGTCATTAGACCCCCATCCCAATTGTACAACTTGACAAAGCTTCACCCCTAAATAGGCACATTCAAATTTAATCAGATCAAACTAAGTGTATTAAACAAGCTATGCACCACAGGTGCTACAGCACAGATTGAACATAAAAGTACTGAATGGGATGTAGAGTAAGTAATTCATTACAAAAAGATAATTGATGGTGATGGTGCCAAGGTTAGAGTTTCCTGAACTGACTTGAGAGACTTGCTAGCCTGTAGGAAGAGATCTACAGGATGGAGAGGCAATGGAGTCTGGCAGGCTGTCAAAGTTTGGCGTTTGTGTTCAGCAGATGGAGAATGGACAGACTTCATAAACTGGTGAGACAGAAAACCAAGTGTATAAGAAGGGTGAACGCATTGTATGAACAGTAAATACAGACAAAAGAGCTTGGTTAAACCTAAACAGATTGTTTTGCAGTGGCCATAAACATTCTCCCATTTTTGAGAGTTGATAAGATAACTAGGACTGGATATAATGCTGAGTAAATATATAGCCTAAGGATTCGGACTAATAAAACAAACATTTCAACAAGACGCAGTTCTTCAGCAAAAAGGAAGAGGCAGACAATGAGTATCATAAGAGCAAGAGACAAACAGGTCAAATGTACAATAAAGGTTAAATAAGATATACTTTTAGATTAAATAACATTTATCCATGTTTTATGAACTAGTTTTCTTTAATAAAATATTGGTGTGGTAATTTGTTCATATTTGTTACCATTTCAGTTTGTATGAATAGAAAATCGAAGAAAAATGTGACAGTTTTCTGGTAAAAAAAAAAAGAGGTGTTTTCATAGTTGCATAATTCTTTACACAGAGCATAAAGTGGTTGGCTTTTAGTCAATCTTTCTTGGTATTTGCAGCCACTACACTGCAAATATAGCAGATATTGGAGGGTTTGGTGAGCTTAAGATACCCAGTTAAATGATTTTTAAAAGTTTTTTTAAGGTTGTCTTGACTCTAAGGGCCTTTATTTGAGTGGTCAGACAGGAAAGTTTGTAATGAGGTAGGGTCATCAGCCTGGGACTCAAATTTGTGACGGCCACGTTGAGGACTAAGACCTCACTGCATGAAAAGTGCTTTACCCTTACACCAACCCCAGTGAAATGAATTCAGCAAATTTTGCCATTAGTCATCACCAAATTCTTTAAGATTTATGTTACTCCTCAGTTCTTGCTGATGAGCACCACACAACAGACAAAACCTAACATTTGGGCATTGTCAGCTTCAATGAAATCTACTAAATGCTTTCTCAGTATTCATCTCTTCTCAGTATTCATCTCTTCTCCCTACGTTGTCCTCTTTCTCAGTTTGGTCCAAGCAGATGGCCACCAATAACCTGGATATGTTCAAGGTTCTTCCAGTAAGTTTTTTCTCTATAAGGCTTAATCAAAAGTAACTTTACCTCATATAACATGCCCTAATAATGTTTAAGTTGTAATTTACCAACTTACAGAAAAAAAGTTCAAAGTAAAAGTTTACTGTAACATTAGCTGGTAAATAAAAGCCTGTGGGCAATTATTGCTTGTGTGTCACATTTTTGAAGTTATAAAATGATTACACTGATATTTATTCTGAATTGGTGCTATATAATTAAAACTAATGCAATTCATTTAACTTAATATGCTAACACGTTCATGTTGACAGCTCTTACATAGATATACATATATATTTATGTATATAATTTCCAGTCAGTCTGCACAGGTTATAGTCACTCCACAGGGTGAGTCCACACAAACTCCTGAGAGGAGGTGAAGACTGGAGTCTGCAAGTGTGTTAAGGGAAACAACCCAAATGTCACAGTCTAACAAACATGGTTGAATTTTTTGAGGGGGATGTGGACCCAATCAGGTAGTATGAGCTGATCCCCTACCCAACTGCAAAAGCATGTCGTTAACAGTCTACAAAAATGTGTTGCTGGCACATAGCAACAGCTATATTTGTAGCTATGCATTATGAATAGAAATGCATACAGCAAAAGGCATAGAGCAAACTATCACTTGACTAATTGGAATGACTTAGTGATAAAAAAAAAAATCATCAAAAAAAGAGACTTGGATATTTTAGATTAATGTAAAATAAGCAATAAAGGGCATTTTTGAAACTAAATAATTAAGTTCTTAATTTAAAGAACTGATATGTTTTAATGCAATATTTTATATGTAATATATGAAGTTATTTATTATAAATGCTTAATGTTTATTTGCACAATCCGGCTGAAACATTAAAATTTTCAATTACTTATATTCAAGAACATTTTAAAATTCACTTTGCCTCTAATGTTCTATCTTGTCATAATTCTGCCCATTGCTGCGATTTATTTTGCCACTATGCCATGGAATGACTCATACTAAACATTAATAGCTTTATTAAAATAAACCATGCTATTTTGATTTATGTAAAATATTAATTACATTTTGTTCACTGCCAGTGCAGATTGGCCATTTATAAGACAAATGACACAAATGTTTTGCCTTCTTTCCAACGAGCTGACAGACACAGAATTTAGATATCATTGAACACTGTAAAAATATACTGTGTATACATGTATTATAAAAACATAAGCAATTTAAAAACATAAGCATTTTATTAGATGAGTCTTGTTGACTGTATAAATCTTCTCCATTATATAATAATTACCTTTTAAGCAAAACCTCTTTAGTCTCTCATGAAAAAATTTATAAAAGGTCAGCTAGACTGCTTGTATATTATTGCTCGCCATTTAGTTTTATCATTAAGTGAGAGATAACTGGACAATCTCATTTGTGTTTACTAAGTCAAATCAACATATTCTTCTGTGTTCCCTGGATGTTTTCGAAGAAAAGCTTCACAGGAAACCAGTTCCAACAAGAAAGGACATGTCATCCTGAGTTATTTTATTGAGGGCAAAGATCCCATTCGTACAACAATAGTGAGAACCAAATTCAATTCCTCAAAAAGGTCTTTGATTGTAAATTATGCTGCTCACAACGGAAAAAATTCTCAAGGTGTACTTAGAAATAACAAATGAACCATCCATTTAGATAAATGGACTTACTAGTAAATTCCTCTCCGCATAATTGTACTGGAACACTAATGGTTACACTGACTTGTTGAATAGGATTTAGCTTTGCCTCTGGAGATACCACTGATTTAAATGAACCCTGTTGAGTGCCTGTCTTCATTTGTTTTAAGACAGAGGTTGTTCTGATGCCAGGTCATTTTAACTTTCTTTTTTTCATAACATTCTGTGAACTAATGGCAGCTTAGTTTATTCAGATGTAGAGCTTCAGTGGGACTGATTTTACTGCTCAAGGCTAGCGTGCAGGCTAAATAATTCATGAACTTAATTTGCAGTTCGGAAATGTTCACACACACTAATACCATCAGCCTTGTTTGGAGACATGAGACAGGACGCTTTTATTAAATCCACTTGAACTTTTTTTAGTTTCTTTGTTTACTTTTTTTTCTGTTATTTCACCTTACAATGCCTGTTGCAAACCCGTCTTTATTGGTTGATGTTTTCAACATGCAGACAAACATCTAAAGTGCCATGCAGGATCTTCTATAATTTAGTTACAAAATAAAATTAGGTCTAAATACATGTACTTTAAGTGTGTAATTTTCTAATCTGGGAAAGGATTTTTGTGAATATTTTGCTGGATGCAAAGATTAAGAGGGAGGAAAGAGGTTTGTAACACACTTTATGTTGGTGTAAAAATGACAGTGAAAAGGGCTTCTCACAAATCATGCCACATATACAGATCCAATTGTTTTTTATCAACAAAGTAGACGTTTAAAATCTAAACCTCCATCTATCGTTTGACCCACTTACTCAGGTCATGGGGCATCACCTAAAATACAGAGCTCTTCCTCTTTCTAACTACCAAT
Organism: Brachyrhaphis roseni; assembly: GCA_903066815.1. NCBI lineage: Eukaryota > Metazoa > Chordata > Actinopteri > Cyprinodontiformes > Poeciliidae > Brachyrhaphis > Brachyrhaphis roseni. The sequence continues at coordinate 11,937 of CAEFZY010002751.1, forward strand.
TTCATCTCAAGGGGAAACAAAATTCTCAATGGTTCCGCCTCTAGGCCTCCTCGCAGTTGGACATTTTGTAAACACTTTCCTAGAAAGGCCTCGAGAAGGCATCCCTACCAGATGTCACACACTGCCTCAAAAGATTCAAGAAAATTGGTTCCAGAACCCATGCTGTTTACACAAGTAGCCAAGCTATATCTAGCTCATGTCCCTTAACCTCCTGGACAAACTCTTTCATCACCAGCAAGATAATGGCTCGCTTGTTTTGGCAACCAGGAATTAAACCTCCAAGGCTTCTACTGCTCCATCCAAAAGACGTGTACCATTTAGCTTAGATGTAAAGTGAAACCACTGACTTTACAGTTTTAACAGGAACATCTATTGACAATATAGCTGAAGCAACACTTTCTTGATTTCATTTGAACAGGTCTAAGTTACTGTAACAGAGTGGACTCTTGTAGATCAAATTCAGCGTTGTACACCATACAGATGATAATGAACACATTCTTTGTTTTAAGAAGTCTCTACGGAGGTTTAAAAAATTCCTGGACTTTACCATTTTTTAAACTACAGAATAATTCCACCAGTGAGGTACAGAGTGTCACTGTGACTTGTAGAACAACCTCTGAACTTGTGTGGAAGGAAAAGGATACAAAGTTTTAGAATTATTTTGAACAATAAAATCTTAAAAATGTCAGACTTATCAGAACTGTCATTTGTTTCAGTTACTTCTGCAACAATTTTGTTTCACTTTGCAATTACACACTTCTTTGTTTTAGTCTGGCCTTAATAAGTTCTGGTATAAATAGTGGTAGTAATTTTAATTCTTGACTATGATGTAATCAAATAGCAAGCTCATAAGGTACGGTTTTGCAAGACACTATGTATAGTTGCACATTTGTAGTTCTTCAATCCTCATTATTATTACCATTGCTGCTGTGTTGGACTGAAGTAACCATGTGTGAGGAACCGCTTTGTCGAAGCTGAGTACAGAAGAAACACACCATCTGCTATGAACTCCAGATTTCCCTCAGAATGCTTCAGTGTTCCACCGTTGTATGTTCCGGTCAGCCAGCTAACAAGAAAATCATATAATTTCCTTCAAGGCCACTTTCTATTTGTTGAGCAATTGTCGTCATGCTTGACTGATTGGCATAACTATTTTAAAGTGATGATATCAGTGCTGTTGCTGGCTAAGAGGAAATTCATTAATCGCCAAACCATCTAATTTGTATTCTACTACGGGCAGCCCTTTTGCACGTTGCACAGCTGCACCCACGAGCTGTAAAATAACTGGTGCACTTAAAAATGCCCACACACTCCACCCTGGTGCACTTTACTGGGTTAAAAAGAGCCCTTTTAGTTTCATCACACTGCGTTTTTCAGCATTTAATGTTTATTTACTTATTGAAGAAATGCTGGTCGTCATTGAAGAATACATTATTTTATTTCAAATAAAATGGTTACAGTTATCTGACTCTTTTAAATAGGTTAGCAATATGTAAAAGTGTCTCAGGAAACATTTGCTCTAAAAGACATGAAGATGCTGAGCTCCTTAAAACTACAAGAGCAAAAAAGAAAGGTAAAGAATTTTTCATACTGAGAACTGGAGGCCAGGTTAGTTACTAAATGATGATGTTTCTCAGCATTTTCAAAACACGTCTTGCTGATAATTACCAAAATGTTCATACTTGTATGTAAAGTGTATCTGAATGTATACCCAATATTATTTCAACCTTCAGCTCTAGACCAAGAGTTGTTTGGCAAAACTGTTAGACACAAGAATTTAAAAATAAAAAGAAATATGCAGACAGAAGTAGAACTCGTTAGGTTTAGGACAAGTACTTTGATTGACAGGAGATTGCAAAACTAATAAAAACAATGACCATGTTTGACTGATAAAGACTAGAATTGGAAAACTGTAAATGATGAATTTTATCTTTGGACAAAAGGTTTAGACTTGACAGGATCTGAAGAGGAATTCTTACTATTCCTATTTGAATGGAACAATAAAAGAGTAATTTGCTGTGAGTGAGTGAATGGTGTTAATTTAAAAAAATCAATTGAATTAGTTCTACAACAAGAAAGCAGAAAGTACCCTGAATTAATTTAGCTCTTGTGCAAAGTATTTTGTTTTGATAATCAAACTGCCACTCAAATAAAGGTAGAACAAACAGCACTATAGAACTGTCTCAGTCTCAAAGACGTCCTCCTGAAGTTCATGTTGGTAAAATGAACTTCATTTTACCAACATGAAATGCCGTGATTGAACCAATCACAGCAGTTTTTAGCACAAGAGAGCCATTTACTATTCAAAATTATAGATCAAATGTGATTTGATGCAATAAAGTGTGATAAGTATACTTTTCAATAGCGTGGTGTTAACTAAAGTATTTAATTCCAGTAAATATCTTTTGAATGCCTTGTGGCTGAGTAGGTCGAATGCAGTGAAGGTAATTACTACAAAAAAAATCCTTATAACAGTTTGGTGAACGAGATGCTGTCTCTAAAATCTAACAAACAACAGTTTGTTAGTTTTGCTATTAAAAAAAGAACAATATTGTAAGAGGCTTTCAAACATAGTGTTGCCTTGTAATGAGGACAGTGTAATATTCGTTACACTCATGTTCCCTGTGTCCTTGTGACACTTAAAGGTTCACTTAACATTTGCTCATGCAACACAAGTCCTGTTTAATCCAGCTCTTCCTTGTGTGTGAAGTTCTAAATTGCAGAACAAATATATATTTCTAGCACACATGGCCACAAACGCCCTAAGCAAGAGAATATGCATCAGAATGATGGAAAAACTCTTAACCTGAGCGGGTTTTCTTCTCTCTGTTGTTGTTGGGTTGTTTCAATAGACTCATAACTAGCTGTGTGAACAGGTGTAACATATGTACGTCTGTGACAAAATCTGGACATTGCCAAAAATAAATCTCTTTAAGCTTGATACATTTGAAAAGCACTGAATAAAATATCGTAGTGCCTACTGTTATTAATTTTCACTCATGACTATAATTTCTAGGCTTCCAATTAAATATCAGGGAAGCTTGCTTTATAATTGAATATGCATTTTTGGACAAAAAAATAAAAAAAAAATTAAAAAAGTGTACAGTTACAGTTTAACTCAGGAAGAGACAAACTGTAAATATTCTGGATAATAGGAATTGCTTTTTCTCAGTATATTACAGTCAATTTTATTAGATGCCTTTTATATCTGACCCTGACAATTAGGAAAGTAAGTACATTTAACATCTGTAGTCATCTGTAATATAAAGATTACTTTTACCTTTCACACAGCAATTGATGGGGACTAAAAACAGTAGTGAAAAGGTATTTAAGATGGATACGCTTTAATACTTTATGCTTTAATGCTCCTTCATTGATTTGACAGCAGGATTTTCCATGGTCATTGCGTCGGGTAGTCATGAGAGAAGATGGTTGACGGAAAACAGCTATTATGTCAAACTTGTCCATATTACAGGCCAGAGCAATAATTTAAAGCTTACAACACTTGGAACTGTGACAAACAAGGTTAGATGACCCACATTTTTCTTGGCACCAGCTACTGTATGGAGGCTGGTAAGGAAGATACAAATCTACAAAGCTCCAATGATTTTATTACTTCCATATATTTTAGGGATTTACGTTTACCTCTTTAGTCCATTCATACTGCAATCAAGCTGTTACTGTGACATTTGTACAATTTCTTTGTATTGCTGTAAATCCTGCAATGTTGCAAGGAACAGCAATTACTAAAACTTATTTTTTTTGTGCTGAGTTATTTTAGCAAATAAATTCACATTATATGCAAAAATAAAAATAAAGAATAAAAATAACATGTTTAAGGCATTTATAAAAACACATGTAGGAATAAAATATTACATTAGATCAATAAAAAAAAAAAAACATTTTAATACAGAAATGTGGGCTAATACCTGCTGTAAAAGTGGTATTTTCAAAAGGTGCCTCTAATCTGACAATCCAGCTTCTTCAAAATGCATATTCTAATTTATTTTATATGACCATGTGTTAGCTTACTGTCCCATCCCAAAGGGGACATACAAAAGAATTCCTGAAAACTTGAGCTAGTAATATAATGATAACTGAGATTAGATTAATGGCGAAAAGCCATTAGAGACAAAGTCCCCCTACTTCAACACTTTATCTGTGTGCTGTACTGTTATGGGCCAATAGCTTAAATGAAATACAATCTGTAATACATCAACTGTAACTTTCTTGGAATGATTTAATTTGAACACTCGTAAAAATATATTTAAATGCTAAAGTTTCCATTTCAGTTTAAGGACAGTTATTTGCCATAATCAATTTCAGCATTAATGGACACAAACAGTACATTAAACATTTAAATTTTTAGTAAAACTTTCATAAGCTTGTGGTAATGCTTTGCCAAAACCTTCCAGGGAACACACTGTAGTTTCAGTATTATGGAATAACTGAATGCTTGGGAGGAACTGACTTCCTTCCAATGGTGAAAGGGAAAAAACATTCATTACCTTTATTTCAAAGCAGTTGCAATGATGAACCTATTGTCTCAGAGGCAAGTCATTTAACCTCCCTTTACCCTTTCCCCGTAGTTTGTCATTGCACAGTCATGAGTCGGCTGCATTAGAGGATAGCTCAAGGGATGAATGTCAAATGAAAGTCAATGGACAGAAATTAATAAAGATAGCAGTTCAAGATGAGTTTTCTACAATAGAGTTGGTGATTAGAAGGAATTATAAAGCACATGACAATTGTGGACATAATCACATGGAAAATACAGGGAATGATGATGAAGAGAAAGGAGAGCGAAGACAAAAGAATGAAACATTTGCAGAGGAAAACTTTCTAGCTCATTATGACATACCATAATGAGCAGATATTCTGAGCGCATAGCAGTAAACATTGAAAGGCTTTCATTCCATTGTTACATTATGACACTTTCATTCACAGTTATCGGCTTTGATGGAGATGATGTTGAATTATGCTATCATGACAACAGAAAAATTCTATTCTTAACAAATGAAAGTAAGTTGAAACCCTAAGCATGAAAGGTGAACCCAGAGAATAGGTGGAGGATAATGTACTCTATGTAAAAAGAAATATCATTGACATCTATATTGTCGAGTAAATGTTGAGCTGTGGTACTCTTTTACAACAGATATATTTAATATATTGAAAAAAAATTGATACCAGCCGAGCTAATCTGATGATCAAATTGTGTACACTATAGTGTCAAATGATAGTAAACCCTTGTTGGAGCATTAATATTCCTGTAATGTTACACCAAAACATAATAGCTTGATGGGGTTGCTTTTTTGTGTGCGTGGGGGTGTGTGTGTGCGTGCGGGTGTGGGGGTGGGTGTGTGTATGTGTGTAAAAACATCACCTTTAAAATGTGAATAAAAAAGAGAAAATTTGCATGCAATGTCATTTTTTAGATAGAAATTTCTTGGTCATTTTCCTTTTTTTAAGACAAGTTGGTTTTTATCATTTAAATTGTACAACTTACCATGCTGTTTCAAGAAGGGCAGCATCAGCAACAAACAATTATCAGTCCACTCAGTGAAGAGAAGCTGTAGGAGAATGAACACATTAATCATTGTTATCCTGTCTCCAACTAGTATCAGTTCACAAGAGCATGTGGGCTGAATTAATGTGAGTAGTGCTGTGGGTGTACTGTATCTGTGGAAAGAGATCCACAATGTATTAAATAAGCAGTTTCAGAAGAGAAGAGGTGCAACTTTCTCGACATGCATTTAAAGATTATTTTGTTTATTCTGTATGTTATTTTGATAACTAGGCTTAACTTTAAAAAATGAGAAAAAGAGAGTTTTGGGAGGATGTTAAATGAAAACAAACTTGTGAATTATTCATCATCATCATCATCATAGCAATGATGCAATAGGATCATGCAAAGGAAAATACCCTTGGTTAGAATCTCAGCCCCCTCACATCTCACATCCTGGTGTATCAGAAAACTGGAATGGGATCAGTAGCTACCTGAAAGAGTTGAGGAGAAGCCTGAGGCTATACTTTTAAGAGAAACCAAAGTGTTGTCTGAAACCACTCCAACAGGCACAGCCTTTGATATTTAATGTTTAGAGTTTCTTTATTTTTCTATCATCCATCTTGCATCATCATTATTTTTTTCCCATAGAATTTTGATTTTTACAAAAAAAAAATGTATGCTTGGTGTTGTCTTACTTCTGGATTGCTCAGACTTGGCAGTATGAGACTTTGCAGGCAAATGCATAAATCAGCATTTTCAACAAAATAATAATCAAATTTTGAAAAAAGGTAATCACAAATTTTGCCATTATGTATTGTGTCAGAAAAAAATGCAAACAAATCATTTTAGCACATCTTGATATTCAATCTCGAGTTTTGGTATGTGAATTTTCTTCTCATAATTATTAATAAGAATATGAAGAAGTGAACATCCACCCATTCATCCATCCCTTATGTATACCTGCTTATCTTTGTGGAATTGTGAGGCGATAGTGCACCTATTGGTTATTGGGAGAGGGATGGCCTTTTATCAAAAGCATACTTATGGCATGCTTTTGTAAAAAATGAAAACATGTCAGACTTAAACAGTAATGTGTAAATACTAAACTTCAGATATGTTTTCTGATGTTTGGGAATGTAGTGATACACTTAATCTCTTTGTGCTTTCAAGCATTTTAGTCTTTAAAGATATTTGTATACCTGTAATTTCACTCTGATCAACGAAAAGAGCACTGAGTGAACTATTCACCACATTACTGGAAAACTAACAAATACCACTCACCAAAACAATTTTCATCTCAAAATGTGGATTTCTTCTGTAGCTCAGGCATTAATAATCGTTAAAAAAATCCACCTGTCAGAAACAGTGTTTTTATGTAAGAAAAAAAAAAAAAACTTTGATAGGATACAAATAGAAACTATCAATTGGTTGTACTCACATAAAGTTGATATTGTTCGTAATTTGTCATCTCCATATGGAGGCACGGGAACTATAAACTCTATAAATACAAAACACAAATTGTAATTAATGGGAGGGTACAACTATGTTGTCCAACCTGTTTAATGAATATTATCAAAATAATAAAGCTAAGTTTTACACTTAATCCAACGACTGTTCAAATCTCTCCACTTGATTATGACAGAAAATTTATCTTGTTTTCAAAAAAAATCCTTTAATCATATGAATCAAACCTTATTTAAATTCTTCCTCCCAAGTGCAGCTAATTATTCCATTTTCTATTTTCCAACTTTGAGGATAAACCTTCCTGTATGTAATGAAAACATTAGAATAAAGGGCATTGATTACTCTGTATGTGTAGGAAAAAATAGCAAGATGTGAATTCAAAGTTATTAAAGGGATGTAAAGAGAGCCATTACAAATAAATGAAAGAACAGGTCATGTGACAGGTGTCACATAATATGTGATGGAATACATCTATACAATACTGTCTACATGTATTTAATTATATGAGCCCACATTACCTTCAAGGTCTTTGCTGCTTTATGTAGTAGTCTGTATTCAAAAGCTCACAATGGCTCTAAGATACAGATTCAGCATTTATTGTGTCATTAAAATGTATATGCTATGGGCAAGGTCACTTGTTTTTAAATATTGCTTCAAAGAGGTCATGAAAAACTCTCAGTCAGGGTCATTAAAATTTAATCAAGTCCCAATTCTTACAGGCACCACAAAAATGTAATTAACCCCTACATACAGCCACATAAATAGCCACAACACAAATGTGATGCCGTTAAGAATCTTTTCATTTGAGTTGTTTGTGATGGGAGACTCCTGCCTTAGGTAAGTTCTGGTCATGGGCTGGAGGTAAATGTGTGTCTTAATATTCAGACTGTCATTGCCAGAATAAAATATGTTGGTCATTTTTATTGTTGATCAGATTCTTAATGAAAACCTGCACGATCAAATCAGCTCCAGATAATTACTATTGTATGTGTGTTTTTTTTGTTTGTTTTCATTTTTTACTGACATTTCTTTAATTCCGTCCAAAAAAAGATATTATAATAAACATTTGTGCAGATAGTGGATTTACCCATCACATTCACACTTCAGGTCGATCTGTCTACTTTCAATTAGGTCTAAAAATGAAGAATGCTGTGGCAAGGTGTGGGAGTGAAACAAGCACCCCTCTGAAAGTCTTCTATGGCCTGCTGATCATGTTCACACTCATCATCTATGGCAACTCCTACCTCCAAAGCTTCACTCCCATATTCAAACATGTGCACTGTATAATTTCATGTTGAGATTTGTGCTTGGATTTGTGAAATAATAACAACTTAAAATGTTGTTTTTTATCTCTCTCTAGAGAGTGAACTGTGGGAATAATAATCAGAAAGTGACCAAACATCACATAATTTTGTTAATCTGTAATTATTTTTATCGCTCCTTTCTTTCTCCTTTAGTTGTTATTTGACCCCTATTAGGACCAGAATATAAGAGATTAGGAAACCTGATTAAACAAACAAAACAAAACAAAAAACTCTCAGTGACTGCCTGCCCATAAACATTATTTAAAGGAGTCACATGAATAAATGTTCTTACAAGAAACTATTACTACTGCTACTACTACTGGAAAATTATTTTCCAGTGTTCAAAGCCAATAAATGTTTGGTACAAAATGTCCGGTGGCAACCAGCTCCAAGAAAAACTATAAAAGTACAAAGTGAAGATGACGCAAAATGAACAACACCCAAAACTGAATCCCTTCCCTGTGGGGTTTTAGAAAATTATCAGCATCATCAGCAGTCACTAATCTCTAAACCCTAATCTCACAAATATATTTGATCTGAGAATAATCTTTAACTGCAACTGTTAAACCAATGTATTGATCCTCCTCAAATCTTCTTCTGTCCAGCTGCATTTTAGAAATTAGGACATTCAGAGATGATCCCTAAAACTAAGGCCGCTTCACTAATACTGGGTAGGTGCCTCTATTTGATGCAAAATAACTTCAAAGTGTCAGACCTTAGAAAGGGGATACTAATCGACAATGTTGGCCCTGTGATTTGTGGGACAGGATTTGTTTTGTTTGGGCTTTATACCTACAAAAACAATCTGATTGGTGACAAGGGGACTTTCCCCATTGTCTTAAAATTATTAGGACTTTTTTGTTGCATTTGCATTCTTCATATTTTTATCTTGTAACTGACCCATGGTATTTTTGCCCAGTTCCTGTTACTGCATTTCTGCAGATGTTACTCTGTGTTCTTTTGTGAGCTTCTGAATGGGTCTTTGGTGTACTTTTAGATTAATGTGTCTAGGAGCAGCCTGGGAAGGTTATCCACTGTTCCATTTCACCTCACGTTTTGAATAAAAGTTCTCACAAATACATTTGTAAGATTTTTTTATAATCTGTTCTTGATTGTTCTTTTAGATCAGCACATAATATGTTGCCTTTGAAGACTTTTTAGGCTACTTCAGATTGCATGAGTCTTTCAATTTAGACAATCTCTTGATTCTATTGGACTGGCAATGATCAGGCCTTTGCTGTGGCTAATGAAAAAAAAAAAAAACATTGCTTGATCACAGGTTAGTCACATTTTACGAATGGAGGCAAACAATGCTTTAACACATAGGGTCAAGATGGATTTCACAACATATTTTAAATTACAAAATGGATTATAGAAATAAATGTTAAAGAGAACCCTATTTCTTTCTTGAAATTACAGTCTGTCGTATTTCTTGAACTGATCACATTTATGTAACATTTACTGTGCTTTTTGGGTTTTTTTATGATTTGAACTAGAGATGTTCCTTGTGACTTTGCCATTTCAACAACTAAAGTACTCTCCCTTTACTTGAGTGCAACTTCCTTTGGTACAAACATTTTATTTTAAATGTGTGACATTTTCTCTCTCACCTTTCAAAGCAATTTCTGGGAAAAGTAACAATAAAAGAAAATTACACAAATATTCACTGCTGCACTTATACAAATTTTGTATAGCTTTGAGCTACTCATTTAAATTTATTAGATTATCCTAACACCGACTGATGCAGCAGTTTGTTTTGTTGCAGTGACTCACCAACTAGGGAATTCTCTTTTATGATTCAGGTGCAGGCGAGGCTTTTAAGCACCCAGCAGCATGTCCTCTCATCGCTGTGTCTTACCCGTGTCCAACTGTGATATGTGGTTGGGCCTGTTAACCATGCTGTGCAGAAATGCTCATTTGATGAAGGCAATGCTCCCATTAACCTTTTTTTTTCCCAAGGTGTGATGTGGTGTGATGTTTTGACATGCAGGCCACCAGATGATGTTCAATCAGGTAGGTCCACCTTTTTTCAGGAATTAGTCCTATTGTCTAATCTATGATAACCTCATCTGTGTTTTTTTCTCTTAAATTTTGCCTATGTGTTTTGCAATCATTGTCTTATGGGTTGCTTTACTTCAGATCATTACTTCAATATTTTCCTCTATCTTGCTTGTTGTTGTTGTTTTTTTGTTGTTGTTTTATTGTCTCAAATGACTGACAAATTAGCAAATAAACTTTAGCTTCTTCCTGCACCTTTTCAAACTTGATATGACAGTTTTAGTTTTATGTTTGATTATTATTATGATTTTTGTTTTGTTTTCTTCTTTATTTTTTTTCTGTCAATTTAAGTGTTCCAGTTAAAAAAATATATTTCTATTTACCCAACATGTTGACAAAACAGGAAACATTTAGTCTGATTTTATGTCAGTGCCAAATGCACATTCTCCCTTTCATAGTGTACATAGGTGTCATGTTTAACCCTTGTGTTGTTTTGTGGGTCAAAAGTGACCCACTGGCATGTTTAGCTGTAGAAAATATACCCTAAACTATCTTTTTCCGACTTGAAATTTTATGACTTTTTCTAAATTGACCCCATCATTGTAAAAAGTGATACTTTGTTTTTGTTTATATTTCCATGTGGGCTGTACCCTAGTGGTGTACGAGGATTGTCCTATGGGTCATTTTTGACCTGTGAATTATAAAAGCATTTAAACACCAGAAAAAGAGTTCAAAGGCCACAAACAAACTCTCTCTAATACACACACACAACACCCCACACACCCCCCTGCACTCCTGGCCCACACACACACGCACGCACCCCTACACACATATCAAATAAACTGAATAGATGTAAGAGTTGAAATTGCATTTGACCTGCACCTGCACTCTCAATCTGCAGCTAACCTCCCACATCACACAAGTTCCCAAACACAACAAAAAAACAATCTCAGACATAATAAAAACAAATTAGATATAGAGAATATAAAGGTATGCTGAATCTGAATACCACTAGCTGGTTTCTTGCTGACGCCATGAGTAGATGTTTCACTGCCCAACTAGTCCTATTTTGTATGTTTGCACATACTGTCCTATATGGGATCTTCAGCATAAGAAGTTGAACATCTTATGTTAAACAAATTCTTGTTCTGAAGATGTTCAATGTAGCAGCGTCTTCATATGGTGAAGAACATCTTGTGTTGAACATTTTGTGTTCAGCGTGGGATTTTCTTCATCTTATGTTCAACGTGGGGTAGGAAGGATAGGATGATCTTTGTCTTATGTTGAAGATGTTCATCATGAAAGCATCTTTATAAGATGAAGAACATCTCCATCTCATTTTAAGTTCAATGTTGGAAGGGAAGGACAGGATGTTCTTTGGCTTATGTTGAAGATGTTATAAGAACATCTTAGAAGTTCAACACCTTCACAAGATGATGCTCATCTAGTGAAGGTGTTCTTCATCTTATGTTTAACACCTTATGTTGAGGAGAAGATGTTCTTGTGTTGAATATCTCATAATTATGAGACACAGCAGAAGAGTTGATGTTAAATTGTTCACAAAATCAAGCAACATTTTGTTTTCTTGTCTTACGAGAGGTATTTTTATAATTCGCTCACTAAAAAAATATTAAGGAATGAACCGTTGACTAAAAAGTTCCAAATTGTTGACTTTTTGTTCCCTTTCAGTAAAATTAATTCAGAAGTAATAACTTCACATTTATATAATTACAATAATAAATCCTTACTGCATAAAAGAAAACTGGTACAACACTTGGTTTGTGGTAAAAAGAAAAAAGTGTGTAATACTGTTGATCGTCTCTTTGTATTGTGTAACAAAAATACATGAAAAATAATTAATTAAATTGAGTCAATTTGATAAATATCAGATTGTTCCATCCTGCAAAATAGATTTTGTATTTAAAATTTAATTAAATTGCTTCATTTTGGGGTTTTTGTTAAGGTGGGTCATTTTTGACCCGTAAGACAAAGGGAGTAAACAAAATGTTTTTGATTGCACAAGGGTTAAACTGTATGTATACAACACAGGTGTTGGTATGCCAAGTAAAATCACAAAATGTGTTCAAAATTTTGGTTTTAACTTCATATTGTGAAAAACTACAAAGCATACTAATACTTTTACAAGTCACTTAAAACATAATGTGGGAATTTTAGAACACAGTTGTTATTGGAAGTGCTTTGGGTACTTTCTGTACTTTCTGTTAAAAAATGCCCAGATAAGCAAGTAAGACACAAAATTGAGCTAAAAAACCCCTGAAAAACTGGATACTGACACTATCACAAGCCTGCCTATTTTGACTCAACACATTGATTTCATCAAAACAAGATGGCAAGCGAGTACATTCTGAGCCTGAATTGGTTCGCAGAGTGTCGCCAGACAAATTTGTCAGTGTGCAGAAATCTGTACATGCTCATGCAACCAAATCCAGGGGAAAGAGAAAGAGTGATGCGTGGCCTCGCTCAGTCTCTATTGATCTTCCCCCTAGATGAGGGCAAGGTGAAGGACACAGTCATCAAATGAATATCAGGAAGACGGCTGAAAGTGGTGGAGGATGATGACAGATAGGGGTAAAGTGTTGCAGGAGATGAAGCAAGTGGTGATTGTGCAAAATAACAGAGGGAGGCGTGAAACCACATATGCAGAGGGAAAATAGTCATCTTAAAATAAAACATCACAATCCTAGATGAAATGTGACAGGAAAGTGTTTTGGTTAAATCTTCATGTTCACCACTGGTTTAAGTTATAAAGTTTCCTTACTTTAAGTCCAAACAGTTATTATTAAACCTACTGCTCCACCTGAACATCTACACCAAGAAAAGTGGACTTTATTGATGGTAAAGGCTCATCTCTACACGCCAGAGTGTCAGGGCATCAATGAAAATACATCACAGAAAGAAAGCAGTCAACTTCAGCCTCCACATTGACAGTAAATCTAAGGGTGAGGAGGGCCCTGTAGGATATGTGAAAAAGTCTTGTTCTCGCTGATGAGAAAGGTACGTGACGCAAAAGGACACTCCATCTAAAACAGGCTTCTGTCAATACAGAATTGGAAGATATGGAGCAGCAGGAGAAGGGAGAGAAGGAGAGGAGGAGTGGATATGAGAAGAACAGATGAGCAGTTGTCTTGACAGCAGAATTATTTTCTGTAAAGATGTCGACAAGACTTGGAGAACATTGTTGGGCTAAAGAAGGGATTTAAAAAGGTAGGGGGAGCTGTACAATTGAGAAACAGCTTGAGGTGTAGAAAAATAAAATTTTAAGAAATGAATAACTGCAGGAGAAATCACTCATACTGCAGATATAACAAGGAACAAAGGATGCTGGGTATAACCTGCACAATGAATTTCTTTTGGTTTGAGTTCTGCAGGCAATCCAAGACTTTTCTGACCTCTTCATGTCTTACCTGACTATTGTATTTGTTATAGTGGTTAAAGCCATTTCTACTAGCTGTTTCTCTTTGCCAAAGCCTGGCAAACATATCTTAAAATATGTTTGCCATATTTTAATATCAATATTACAGAATTGATGATAAATTCTGTAATATTTAACTTTGCTCAGTAATTTGATAATTAAACAGCCACAGATGAAGTTACAGAAAGATAAATCTAGAAGCAAAGTAAATGTTACAATAAACATTTAGCAAGGCAAAATTGTCATATTTTCTATTTTGAGAAAAAAAATCTAATTAAAATTTCATGTTTTATGAATCAGAAAATAAAGAAATCCAACAAAATACCATCAAATATATTTGTCTAATTTGTTCAAAGCACTCACTTCTTAATGCTTGTTAATTATAAGGGTTCTGACAATTTTTACTTTATTCTTATTTTTCTTATATTTTTAAAGCAGTACTGTTTGCAAGATATACAACTTCAAGTTTAAATGAAGCAGTGCGGCTGAGTTTTGGGCTAATATAGCAGACACTAAATATTTGTTGTGGTCAATATCATTCTTAAAATATTTGCCCTGTGCACTACATGTTTTTTTTGTTTTTTTAAAAAAAAACTTTGTAGACCTTTTTAACCAAAATGCAACCAACATGTCAAAGGATAGTTTCATTGTGCCTGAGATGTTTCAATAGTTATTGTAAAATACGATGCTGTTTTACTCTAAATCATCTGTTGATATGTGTTTTGAAATGTTGTGTTGAATAAGTGTCATTATTAAAAAGTTATATGTGCATGAGACAGCATTCAGCAAATCCAGAGACGGAATGCAGTTACTGCAATTTACATGTTGTGTTGAAGTCAATCAATGCAATTTGGGCAGAGATGTACAGGTTGACGGAAAGAAATCTTCTGCACAGTACCTTGCAGATAATCAGAATATCCAATTAAACATTTGATTTTCAGCTTATGTCAGAATTCAGTTTCTGATTGATCAAACACTAGTACCACACAGTTTTTACATTTTTGGCTTTGTTTGATACTCCATATCATGATGGATTCCATAATGTGTGGGTCTATAAATTTGAAATCAGATCTAAATAATTTCATAACCTCATGAAGACCACATTATGTGCTAAAGTCCTTGAACTAACGCATAGTGTACTTCTTTTTAGAGTTTATATATAATGTCTTATGACTTTTCTTAATACTGTTTCTGGCAACAGAAATAAAGGAACTTCAACATATAGTACTCCAAACATCAGATTTCTTATCTAAATTAAGTAATTAAAATAATTACCTCAAAGGACATGGGAAGTTGTTTATAAATTAAACTTCATTCAAAAACTCTCCACCGTGCTCCTTTTTGTGAACCTTTCCAGCAGAAAGATGGTGAGAAGCGGATTCTCCACCTTGGAACCATTTTCCAGCAGTCATGTCACAAAGCTCCCTGGGCATCCTGTGATTTGTAATTTGTAATTACAAGGATTGATTAAAATGACCCTAGTGGGTTACCGTTTATAAAAAACCTGAAATCCAATTACTAAACTGTTGATGCCTTTACTGTCACATTGTGAATCTGCAATAAATATCTGGGAGAAGACACACAACATTTTATTCCAGAGGTAAGAGGTGAACAAAACATGGTTCATTTCTATGCATCTCCAAAATCATCATGTATGCACTCAAAATACATACTAATAGTGCCTGGATCTTGGGTTGTATGAGTTTGCTTTGGGTTTTGGTATTTGTGTTCCTTAGTTTCTTATATCTATTAATTAAGCCTTATTTCTATTTTCACTTCAGCTCCTTTTTGGTAATTCTAATTATATTTATTTCTTGTCCTAGTCCTTTCTTTCGTTGTCTAGGCATTTTGTTAGATTTCTTTCCTAGGTCCCAGTGTACTCTCACATGCCCCCTGTGCCACCTTTCTCTCCTTCTCTCGCTCAGATTGCCTCCCCACACCTGCAATCAGAAAGCTCATCAGCCCAGGCCCAGGTTTGAGCATTCAACCTCCCAGTACCTAAGCACTTCTTTCTCAGTCACTCCTTGCTGGTTCCTTCCAATATTTTCCAGTTTTACCCTGTCTTCTCCTCGTGTCTCCTTATTGGGGTTTTCCCCTTGGACTTATGGTTTGTGTTCTGCCCTGGCTCCCTGTGTTTTTTGTAAGTTTTGTTCCTCCTTTTCATTAAATATCTTCATCTATTCCACGCTTCTGCAGTTCTGCATTTGAGCCCATCACTCACCAATCATGACAAAGAAGGCAATAAAAGTAGGATTTTATCATCTTTTGCCACAGTAAAACCTCTGCATTACTCTTTTTAAGCAAGAAAAGACAGAATAAAGCCATTCTCTTCACAAAGCAATATGGAAGTAAGGAAATGGCAGCCAACACATGTGCTGTGAAAATAGAAACAAGGCTTAATTAATAAATCTAAAAATGTTGATCCTTTAACTTTTTATCACATGCAGTTTCAACAGCCTCTCAGTTTGGTGTCAGGCTGACTTGCCCCTAATTTATATAATGAACCCTTTTCCTCTGTTAGTATAGCTAATACATCCATATTACAATTTACATATCACCATTAAGGACTAAATTAATTGTGGAGCTTTTACGCCGCAGATTTAATTTTGAAAAAAAATTGTGTTTTGTTAGTTGACGCTATCTTTCTTAGTCTCAAGGAGTAATTAGATTATCACTCAAGTGATGGGGTTCCATCACATTACTTCACATATGCTGAAGCACAGCAAACACACAACCACACATGCATACAGTATGTTTTCTATACTTACTGGGACTTTGCATTGACTTCAATTCATTTTTGTATTCATTTCTGTAGCCTAACCCTGAACCTTTACTCTAAACCTGGGATTTGGGCCGAATAAGGAGCAGTCCCCAAAACGTAATATGTATTAGGAAAATGGACTTCACAATGTATTAAATGCAATCTTCCCCTTATCCCAACCCATATCACTACATACACACACACAAAGCCTCCACATTTTTCTTAAGCAGAAGTTGCATTCAGAAGCAGCAGGACAGAATGTCCAACAGCCAAAACATGCCACATAAATCTGAGTTATTTATCTGTAAGAAGACTCCACATGAGGTTATGTTGCTAACGTTCAATTTATTTGATAATTATTTAAAAACGTTCAAAGAAGTCCTTAGTTGTGCTCAGTTTGATGCTTTTAGCAAGAAGGAACAAAAGGATGCCAGAAACAGAAAAAGAACATTTAAAACAAAGCGACATATTCTGTTACTTTAAGACGCTAGAACCATATGTTGATGAGTCACTCTAACCTTCAGGTTTATATGATGTAAACTTTAGCAACTAGGTGAAACCATTAAATAAGGAATGATTGTAACTGTTGTATATTTATATTTTCAACAGCATAATTTAAAAGCAAATCTAGTCAGAATCAGAGGGCTAAAGATTCCTTTTGTTTCCACAAATGCAACAAAGATCTTCAACACACTGAATGTACAGTTCTGGGCAAAGACATTTCTAACCTTTGCATTTTTCATGTTACAACCTAGAGATCAGGTTTTCATCAGGTTTTCAGGTGAGATCCTTCAGTCAGTTTAGGTTATACCGCCAAAAGTTTGCACTACTTTGTGCTGGTCTGTGAAAAAATTCTTGTTAAAATATCATCATCATCATCATCATTATTTCTTTACTCCAGACACATAAGAAGGTCTATGTGCTTTACGGAAAATATATTTCAGTTTGTTTTATAATGTGATAAGACATGAAAAAGGATTGATGGAGCTAAGAACTTTTGCATGGCACTGCACTTACTAAATATTTCTCTATTCAAAATTCTACTTAAGAGAGAAACTATGTTGAAAATGTCAATCTCCCTTTTACATGATTGTATCAAAAGATTATCTAAAGCTTTCTAGGGAATATTCAGTAAAGATTTTACATTTACGTCAGGAAACAGGGGCTAGGTCACTGAGATGATAATGAAGAGCCATAATGCAAGACGAAAAATCTTTGGCTAAAAGGCCGTTGCTTGGAGATAAAACTTTAAAGCAAGATTGTATTTGAAGCAAAGAAAAGAAGGAACACTCGTGATCAAGAAACTATAATCTGATCTCTTTAGAAGCAGAGAAGAATCAGG
The DNA here is from genome assembly GCA_903066815.1 of Brachyrhaphis roseni. Lineage (NCBI taxonomy): Eukaryota > Metazoa > Chordata > Actinopteri > Cyprinodontiformes > Poeciliidae > Brachyrhaphis > Brachyrhaphis roseni. The sequence continues at coordinate 29,745 of CAEFZY010002751.1, forward strand.
GATTGAACCGCATTTTTCTTTGCCAAGCTTTAGGGTCTGATCCGAGTATGTAACTTATTCAGGACATCATCCCTGCTTCACAGCTGGCTTCCAAAACAATCTATCTTCAAACATCCGTCATTCTCTCACGCCTTTTCATGCTATTCTGCACAAACAAGTGAAAGGAAAAGCTGGGGAGAGGGGAGTAACACATTAGAAAGAGAGATTAGAAAGATGTTATCTACATCTGTGCATACCCCTATCCAAACTATTAATCAAAGTTTCATTTTCTCCTTCATCATGAGGACTGCTAAGTCCTTTAGGAGATGAGAGAATTACTATGTCCTTACCTCTGTAAGCTCTTCATTTCTGCAGATTTAAAACGGCATTGTGTCAAAGCTCACAACGGGCCGGCAGCCTCACTTTGTTCTAAAAGCATTAGTCTCCTAATCTCTTCGTTTTTGTGTGTGGTAACAGGAACATTGAAACGAAGCCACAACTGCTCAAAGTTGAAATGGTGAATAAATCAAATCTGCTCAAGCAGATTATACGTGTGGCAAGATTAGGGCAAACGACATATCAGTAAGGGCTCACTTTTGCTTGTTTCTCAAAAGCGTGTGAGAGTTGTGTTTTATTGTAATTTCGTTTGAACTTCCCAAACAACTCTTAGTATTTAATGATTCCTGGGCAGTGGGTGCTGTTGGTGCAATGATAAACAGGTGCTGCTTCCATTCTCTTCCCACTTTTTAAACAGAACAAATCCAGAGAGGCTGTTTTCAGTTTAATTATTAAACCCATCTTAGCTGGAGTGAATCTATAAACCTGCTGTGTTATTTCTACAATGCAGCGCTTTTGTTAACGACTTTTGCACCATTCTGTGTGCTGAGCCAATAATTGCCAATAGCAATAGTGCTGGTTGGGAGCACCTTGAAAGTGATTGTTTTAGTTACAAAGTGTGATATGACTCTGTTTACATGTCAGTTCCACAGACAAGGACAATTACTTCTATTGTCCGGGTCCATATGGGGCAGTTAGTCGACCAATTACAAACGAGCGTCTCTGTCCTAGATCTTGAAGGATAATAGAGACAGTAATTATGATGTGCTCATTTTAATGTGCTTTTATTGACAAGCATAGTAACAGTCCAGCCTTTGCCCCCCCCCCCCCACTCCCAATTGTAACTGCTTGTGAAAGCAGCTTTGCAACTCAATTAGCTTTGACATTGTATTTGACTCTAATAGATCCAGGTAAAAGTCAAGGAATACTATGCAGTGTATCAGTTTTAAATAGACCACACTGAATAAAAGAAGAGCATTTCTATTTTTGTGTTATTGATCGATACTTCATTTTTTTTTTTACATTTGTGAGACATTCATCAGCATCCCTCAATGAAGAATTATAATATTAATCCAAGATATGGAGCCGAGTCTTTTCATTTACCTTTTCCCCTCCTTGCTTATGCTTCTTATTAACCTTTTTATTGAGACTATTATTGATCTGGAACTCTCTTTATCACTGCACTTCACTCTGGACAGTAAGTCTTTAACAATCCTTTTATAATGCATTTTTTCTTCTCTGTCCTTTTCTTGTCCTTTAGATCTTTTTAGTTTTATTACTCGGTCTTTATACTAAGAATGTCTTTCTCCCCTCACTTCCATCCTTTTACTTTCCTCTCTCTTCCTCTGACACTTTAGGTCATGGTCGGCCTTTATAACCATGTGCCTTAAATGCTGTTTAACCTTATCTCTGCCCATTTTATGGGTTCTTTATGAATGATGACATAAAACCCTCAGCACTCTCCCACAGCTCCTGCAACAAAGCAGCTCAGTTTTTCTTTCTGACTCTGCTTCCTCTTCTAAAAGGTGCACTTGGCACGCAGTACATCATGTAGCAATCCCACTTCTCAACATACAGGTATGCACATTACAGCCGAGTTGCTGAGACAAGGATGGCCAGTCACATGACTCAGCCAGCCCACGTCCCGTGTGCTCTCTCTCAAAGGACACTGACGTCATGTGCAGAACCAGAGCTGGTGCAATGACTGTGTCAATGTCACCTTATGTTCTGCTTAGCTGTTAGCATCGTGTGGTACGGCTCTCACCATCACTAGCCCCACCGCCCAGAGTGTGGCAAGGTGGAGGCAGCAGAGTGGGTGACAACTCATCCTAAACCACCACTGCTGGAGCTAACGATGTGTATCTTAAAGTGGCATGAGTGTTAGTCTTTTTGTGTTTGTCTGTTCACATGTTGAGTGCTTGTGCGCCATTGCCTCTGTGGGTGTCATTTGTAATGTGTTTTCATTTAGTCTGACAGTAAAGACATTGTCCATTAACCTCTTAATATAATTCTAATCTATTTTAACCCTTTGGTAAAGGTGAGATCACAAGAATAACCTAAATAATGAACAAACAATGTTTAGCATGCTCTTCTTACTCCATTGTATCAATGCCATCTATTTGGTACTGTGTGTCATATTAGAGAGCCTATTCAAAATTATTTAGCTGAAAGGAGAAGGATCTGTGTATGTTCAGGGACAGTTATGACTTCATGGATATTATCATTGTGTCTTAAATTAGAAAATCTACATATTTCCAGTTCTTTACAGGGAGAGACGCAAATGATGACTCATTACTCTCTGGGCTTCATACATTTTAGTCTATGAAAACACATGAATTGCATCCACAAAAGCATAAAGTCTATTGCAGCTTATGTTTATAAGTGAAGAACATTATAAACATAAGTTCATTATGTATCAAAACATGATTTACATATCATATCAAACATGTTTCTTTCTTAACTCACTGCTTTTAAGTTTTGGCAAAAACTTGTAAAACTATGAAAATTCCTATTTTTAATATAGAAAAAACTGACCAAAGTTCTTCCACCAAAAAAAATGTGTTTCTTATACTTAATTTGAAAATCAGTTTGAAAAAGGTAAAATAAAATAGGTGAATTATCAGCCTGTACCTTTTTGGTCACTTTGGGTTGTTTTTTTATATTTAGACAGTTTTTTATTATTTATTTTGTTGTTGTTTTATTGGAAATGACCAAAGCGGTTTAATGAAAGAAAATAAATAATAATAATTATGTGCTTGCATATGATTATTTAAATTTATTCTATGTATTTTTTTTTTTTTACTTCTAACACAGCAAGAGCCAAGTGCTTATGAAAATAAAGTACTATATGCAGTTTATTTGCAAGAGCAATCTTACATCACAAAGGAACCAATTTCCTTGCTAATGTCACACTGTCGCTTAACAATGCTTTTTGGAATATTGTTAAGTGATCGTATGTTTGCTCAACTCCATGAGCACAGGCAAGAGAAATAAGTTGTGCCTGAACTAACACTTTACTGTTGTGGAAATGCCAAATAGCATCAAAACCTTCGAGCCACTGTCAAAATTATCTTTCGCAGCAAGTCCCCATAGCATTGTAGGGTTGTATGAACAGCCTGTGGGCTGGACTCTCGGTGGTAGCTCTGCTTGGAACTTCGACAAATCATCTCATCACAAAGTTGCAAAATTGCTACGGTGTAGATGCTGAAAAAATAAGTACATCAACAGCATCAAAGTAAAAAAAAAACTGTTCTGGCACAGTGCCTAAGCTTCTTTTTCCTTGTGTCTCTTTATTTATGGATTGTCATGTGCAGTTGCCAGGATACGACTCCTGTAGTACACGGTCCTAATTGTTTTGACTGAGTAACAAGCTGTTTATTATAGGCACCTTGTTCAGTGTTATTATTCGAGTCATGCAAAAGCCCGGTGGATTAATTTGAGTGTGTATGTGTGTGTTTTGCTTGGGCTTTTTTTGTGGGTGGTGGCTTAAGGGATGCCAAAGGGGTTTGTGATGTCGAGATGAATGCCAAACTATGGTGCTATGGTGACAGTGACAGAGAGCATTTATTCTTATTTATTCCAGTTTATGCCTCTTAACTTCTTTCAGCTATTGTTGAATTAAAAAAGAATGTAGAATATCTGTGTCTAAGTAGAGTATTTTTTGGTATGACATAAGTACAGAAGATATATATATATATATATATATATATATA
>CAEFZY010002756.1:0-17656 GCA_903066815.1 Brachyrhaphis roseni
TATATATATATATATATATATATATATATATATCAATATAAGAGTTGAGGAGGCTATTGAACCGAGAGTCAACTAGTTGACTGCATGTTCACATGTTCAATTGAAATTGTCTTTTAAAAACTTAGACATCCCCTTTACAAGAATTTATTCTGGTAAATATTTTTTTTAATTAAGCATTGAAACAACACAAAGTTAATATTCTTTGATAATGCATTGGTAAATTTTAGTGAAAAGATAAACAATGGTTCTAAAAGATAAAAGCTAATATTAAACTAAATTTTCAATTAAGCAAAATGTAGGCACATTTTAAAGTGGTCACTAATTTGGAGCAGTAATATACATAAATCCTCTTCAACTTCTGATTATCCAATTTGGCGCCGTATCACATATTCATGTCCTTTTAGCTATTGCAATGAATTTTCTTTTTTTTTCTAACAGTATAATTGAGCTGGTATTTTTTACATGGGGGAGCGAGGCGAAGAGAAAAGGAGGCTTGTCGCCTCAGGATGAGAGCGAAGTGATTCTGTAAAAAAGGTTTTCACTGCCCATCCACACAGACTGGCTAAGAAATCACCCACCCCTGATGCATCAAAATCTGTCAGAGGAAAAACAGACACAGCGAGGTCACACCAAACGGGATGAGCGACCTTCTCGACGGCTGCTGATGTCTTTTTCATTAGTTGCCAGGGGGCGGGCTGAGGGAGAGTGGGGGGCTGCTGATTCGGTTGAATACCCCAGCGAATTGGCCTGAAATACAAGGCAATCAAGGATAATGTCATTGCCCACACAAATTAATGCAAGACTCATAACATTATGAATGCGACTATTAATATAGAGAAGACTCTGAAAAGTTATCTAATTTTCTGAAACATTTTATAATCTATATGAATGTAGAAATGTTCTGTGACTAAAAAGATGATTAATATAACAACTGCTGGATATAAAATTTGTTTTATTACTGGAGTTATGAGCTTCTGTTGGTTTTCAGAGATCGTAGATCTTATGATACAGCACAAAATAATATTTTACTATTGCAATCTGCCTAAACAAGGTATGCTGCCTCTGATTTATTAATATATTTGCTTGTGAAAGCATGATTATTCTCCTACTTGAGCCAATAAGATATTATTCTTGCATAACCCAGAGCTGTTGGATAATCAGAGATGAGTTTTTAACACAGTTTCTTCACTCATGCTTTTCATGCGATAGCTCATTGAACAATTTTACAGTTACACATGGACCTATAGAGGAAAAGACACTAATTACCAAAAAGGTGTATAAAAAGCAGTCTTGACCAGACAAGATGTCAAAAACATTTTTAAATGTTGTACCTACTTTTTATACTTAACCAACATTCCACTGAGATTCATTTATGATCCATATTGTTCAGTATTAGCTTATGGCTGCTCAGAGGCTCCAGCATTTTGCAATTAGTTGTGCTGTAGCTATGAAAAATGGACAAACCTTTTGACTTTGGATAATCTTGACCAGAGTCAATATAACTTTCTCGCTTAAAATCCAAACATTATTTTCAAAAAGAGAAGCTTCTACAGCTTCAGCAATATCATAAGATTTATTTCTATCCTTCGCTGTATTCAGTTTTTTCCAAGATCTGGTATGATGGGAAAGTTTGACCTCTGCTCAAGCCTTCTCCAGCACATCCCAAAGATTCTCAGTGGGTTTAAGGTCCAGAGTCTGTGGTGATAAATCCATGTGAGGAGATCTTATACCTCCTTATCACTTCATGTGCCTCTCTTCTTACCCTGACAGAGATAAGTTACATCACTCTGGAAGAGGCTAATCTGGACTCATCAGACCAGATGTTCTGCAATTGCTCCAATATCTAATTTCTTTGCTCCCTTGAAGCCTTTTCTCCAGTTAGTGTCAAGTGGATTTCCAATAGCTATGCTCTTACTTTCACCATCAAATGATCATCGGTCACAATCTTTCAGGATTTATTTCCTGCCACCTTAAGGCCAATCTGCCCATTTGGATTTTACCTACTTCTCCAGATTAGCCACCATGTCTGATCTAGACCAATCATGTCTGTTGTCCCCTAAACATACAAATATGATTTTATGGTCAATTAAACAGCAACATGGGATTATTGTACACCCTTTCTACAGGCTAGTAAATTTTTTTGTTTGTAGAATACAATGGACAGTAAATTATTTTTATATTTTCCTGTACATTTACCAATCCAAGATTAAGATCAAATATCAACTATGAGTGATTTAGTGAATTTTCACAACCATTTACCTTCTCATTCAGCATCATAATTACTTCAAAACAATGGTCTGTCTCCCGTCGTATAACTGGCGCCTTTTCCGCCCTGAATATTGCTAGAGAATGGGAAAAAGCACAGCTTCCACAGAGGATGTGAACATGGGCTGTGGGCACATTGTTGGCCTTGAGTCCCACCACACTACAGTCTTCCAGGGCTTTTGGTGTAGAGGGGGTCAGTAGTTGGTAGTCCACTTCTGCAGTTTCCTGTTCGCATGGCATTTAGACCTACAAGGCACCAGGGACCTGACCACTGCGAAAGACTATGAGCAGGAGGCGAGTAAATCCCTTCCTGACGTCAGTGATGTGTTTGGCTCGCGTGACGAGTTGAAGGCTCAGGAATAGGTGAAAAAAATTAATAGTATAGAGAATACTGCCAGCATGACTCAGTGCTGTTGGTTTGAAAAGGAAACCATAATTCATTTGCTCTCTTTAAAAGTCTTGGAGTTCACCAACTTCTTTTGAAAAACTACTCATCTCCTCGGTTGAAGAAAACAACTTTTTAAAAAAATTCAAATGAGATCAGATTCTAAGTAACCATACATGTTGATTAAGTGGATAAGAAGTAAAAGAAAAACAGTAAAATTAGGCTATGTGTAAAACATTGTCTTTTATGTTCGGGTTTACAGAAAGGAGCTGCTTCTCGTGATTACCGGACTCTCCCTACATTATGCCAACTTTGCATAAATCTTAGGACAATTGTCATCACCCCAGGAAAGGAAGACATTTTCTTGCTCTTGTATCCTTGTCATGTTTTCACATTGGCATGGCCCCCTATTGTTGTACAGAATTGGACAGAGTCGGGCTCTTTGATGCGTTAAGTGATTTACTGACCAACTGGACATAAACAAATGGTTCATTGAGGACTCTGGGCAGGAAGTCCCCTCTGGCTTCAAACGGGTGCGCCAAAAAACAATAGTCTGAGGTCCATTTCTCTCTGTGATTTCTGTCATTGGGCTGAGTGATAAAAGTGGTAGCACCAAACTGGAAATATGATAACTGTGACTTTTTCTTTGTAATCTTTACTACAGCTTTGTAAGTTTTAATTTATGGGATCAACGACCTTTTTTACAGCTGGAAGCTTGTTAACTTTTGACTTTTGATACCTTGATGGTCAAATTATAGTATAGTATGTAAATAAATCTCAATCAATAGCTCCTCACTGGGTTTTGACTAACAGTATAATCTGCACTACATGGACTGATGTTGCTCAGTGGAAATAAGATAGAAAATATGTAGCTGTAAGAATAATTTTAACGATAACAGGTTAATTTTTTCTTTAAGGGTGTTAATATTTTGGTTACACTGGGTTTATTTAATAATTTGATCTATTTTGTTCACTTAGATAATTGTACTTCTCTATCTGCAGTTGTGTTGGAAAAGCAAAGTATATACAGAATTGTCTAAATCTGCTAAATCTGCTCAGATACCTAGAAATTATGCTTAATTACATGGATTTGCTAATCAGTCGTACAGAGTGGAATTAAGAAAGACTGCAGATATTAGTTGATGCGGTAGCGCTAAGATGGCTCCACTGTGCATATTAGTGCATATCAAGGTGTATTTGGTGTCTGTTAAAAAGGCAGGTATAAGTGTTTTTAGACTGTGTATTCACAAGTTCTATCAAGGTTGTATTCATTAACCCATTTGAATGCCAGAGGTCTACTGTAGACTGAGCACATGTGAACTTTGGTTTATTTTCATTTGTTAACAAAAAATGTTATATTTAAGACACCAGGATGTTTCAAAGCAATATTTAAAGCAGATGTTTAGAAGATAACTGTATATGCTGTAATTTTTGTGATTGAACCAGTTGATTTGTTTGCATGAGTCAAAAATGTTTTCTGCTTTTTAAAATTCACTTTATGTTTAAACAAGATAAAGCCATCTGAATCATCACTATATAAGGTATGTTTATTTTTCGGTGTGTTTTATATGAAGAGGAAGCTCTTAGAGGAGGGAGATCTGGGAGTGCCCTTTAAATTGGGATCTTGTTGTGCTACAAAGTTAGAAATAATCATTCATTAACCCACCTGACCCCACAGAGAAGGGGCAGGGGTTTAAATCGAGACCCTCTTTGTGTCATCCACTCTGCAGCTGGGTCAAGTCAATTGACAATGCACATAATGATCTTAAATGGATTAACTGGCCAAACACGCCCCAGAGTTTCCTTTTCAATTATGGAGCGAACGGGTTTTTAAAATGGAGTCCAGTGTGGATAGCAGCGTCCAGACGACCCCTGGGGGTTACATGCTGTGTGTAGGGGTGTGTGTGTGTGTGTGTTTCAGTGTGTCATTGGGAAAGAGTTGACAGAGTTGGTTACAGCCTTCAGGTCATGCACGGACACACTTGGAAAGGTGTTTTATGATAATAGAGGAAGGATGAAAGCTGTGAGACAGGAAAGGTGAGCTGGTGCGTGTGCGTGGATGTCTGCGTGTTCGTACGTGCAAGCCTGGGGGTTTCAGACATGTCATCTCTCAATAAGCTCCCTGAGGAACAGACTTTATTGTCACAGTGAAGAACCTGACAGACAAGTTAATCAATCTGGCAATTTGGTGTTGCACATCTCCCTTGTTCCTGCACTTCCTCTCCGCTCACACACACACACGCACACAGTGTGTGTGTTCATCTGCTGAAGTGTTCCAGGTTAGGTTGTTAAACAGCAGGTCTTCTAATCACCTTTAACAAGTTCTCATAAAATAAACTAACAAAATTAATAAGCATGTGAAATGAGAGAGTATCTGTGTTTTGATGCTGGATGTTAGCTTGAAGCAAACAGAATTTAGAAGATAACATCTCAAATCATATTGTCTTTAATTTCTGTTATCATCTGGCAACATAAGAGGTTTAACTAAGACTGTACTGGTTAGATAAGACGAATGTCTGTTCAATCAGTTTTCAATGTGTAAGAATTACAAGCACAACAAAATGATTTTTGATAAAATATTTAATATGCAGTTTTTGCATTATTATTATTATTATTATTATTATTATTATTATTATTATTATTATTATTATTATTATTATTATTATTTATGTGTTCAGTGATATTCTAATAGGACATTGCATTTTACCTGCTTGTGACATCAAATATTTGAAAGTGTTTGATGAGAGTCCACTGTTAATAAAAGTGGACTTTTATTAACAGTGGCTGCAACCAAACATTGCTTTACACATAAGATGTCATTAAGATATTAAAGGGGGCCAGATTTCAGGATAGTTGTTTCCCCTTTACTTATGTTGTGGAAATAAATCCTAAATCACTTTGTGACTTTGTATCTTCCCATCCATCTTTATCATAGCAGAGTTAAAACATCTTCAGTTAAATTCATGTTTCTAAAACAATTGTCTCAAGTTCTTGTACATTTTCTTATGCATTTGTGCTATCCTGCCACACATGTTCTATGTGTCTGTCAGTTATTTCCAATTGCAATTTTCCTCCCACTGTCTTAAACCATACAAGATTGGGAAAAGGAAAAAGAATGAATCTCTCAGTGTGTGTTTGTGAAACTCTGTGTTGACCTTTGAACGAAGGGTTCAACTGCCCTATAACTATGACCAAAGTATGTAAAAGAAATTATGAATCATACGATTTAAACTCACCTGGACTGACAGTGTTGCTTTGCATCACAGTAAAAAATGTAGACAAATGTTTCATATTATAGATCAATCTTAGATATTAGTACATTTATTCAGAAGAAGAGGAAAAAAACAGTAAATATTTTTAAACAAAATCCCCAGTTGCTGATAACCGTCATGAATTATGCCTAACAGAATAATTATTTGCCTACAGAAGTGTTAGTTTGTATTTTTGATGTTAACACAGGCTGCAAAGTTTGAGAGTAACCTAAAAAGTTAATTAAATGTCATCATATGATTGTAATTATCCATACTAACACACCTGAAGGAATGAGCATGGCCTAAAGGTTTACATTTTCCAGGATTTAATAAATTCATGTTCCAAGCTAAAGAATGTTTTGTGATCACAAAAAATTAGAGGTGCTTATGTGTGTGCTTGAACCGGCTCTGGTTCTTAAGTACAGCTGTGTGTGTTTGAGAGAGAGAGAGAGATACAGAGCCTCCACAGCCTCTTTTCTGCACGCTCCAGTGTTACATGATCTAAGTTTTCTTTTTTTTTTCTGAATCGCAGCTCTCAGTTGACCGCACAACTGTGCTGTGTTGTGACAGCTTTGATTAATTTGATAATGATGACCTATTGTGGCATTTTATGCTAAGGTAAGCACAGCTGGCTGTCCGGGTCAGAAGGAGTAGGAGGAGGTCGCGTTATGAGAGTGTTAACTTTGTTAACAGAGACACGGCCAAAGGGGAGACTCAGACCAAGGACAGGGATCAATGAAAGAGTCGTTTAATGAAATGGACAGTAACCTTGAAGGCGATGTGGGTCGTCAAGCTGGAAGCATCAAACACCACTGCTCGTACCTTTATTTGTTATTTCGCCTTGTATTTTCATCGTTTGTTTCTGCCTTTTTGTAATTTTTAGTGGCGTTCACTTGTATTTTACAAATCTCAACATTTTTTAGATAATTGTCCTCACGAGACCTTTTTTTAAGTTCTTTGCTAATTTATTTTTAGTTTACACATTAGTTTCCTGAGTTGTGGAAAGTTGCTGGTTTCTCTTAAGCTTGTGCTGCTGAGAGTTTTTCTCTTCCGTGCGTTCTTAAATGAGAGAAGACAAGACACCCGATAGCAATCTGGGCCGTGCTTGTGAGTCATCCTTTTCCAGAGTCGGATGGAACTTGAACCTTTAATCCAGAGGATCTCAGAATTCGGAGAGTTGCAGATTCCTTATCATTTACATTAATCTCAGGAATTTGCGCCATGCCAGGAAGACACTGGCTCCATTTACTTAACGGACACAAAATAGGGGCAACAGCTATGATGATCCTTGACTAGCTGGAGCTCACAACCATATCATGCACTAAGCTGTAAATAATAATGTAATAAGGCTGACAGGAGACGCAATATTTAATGTTGAAAATTCTTAATTTGTCCCATTATTAGGTTCTGTAATAAAATCCTGGCCACTTGTATATGTTTTAATTTTACATGTTTTGGTGTAGATACGATGCATGTCAGCAAAAGACAGTCTTAATTGAAAGGACGATCTTCTTGATGACCTCTGATCTAAAGATCTCTCACCTTCAGTGAGAAGTTCAGCCTCATCTCTTTCCAAGTCCTTTGAAGTGATACTTTCAAAATAAAAAACAAACCCAACACTTGCCCATAAACCCTGCCAGCCACTGCATCGAAGCTCATTGGTGAAATTAATACCCGCTTTGAAACTGACCACAGACACTGCTACTACTTCTACACTTAACCTCGCGAATGCTCAACCTCTTTAGGGCTTGTCATGAAGTGAGCAGGAGAACTACTGTAATTGTGAATTCACATTTTTTTGCATTTGTGGAAAAACAATCTCCACAAAAATGATAGCTAAGGGAATTCAACCTGTTTTTTGGAAGGTAATTCCATCACGGTAATTCAAGACAACACAGCAGCTGTAACGATGACATTTCAAAATGCCACTTTTTTCCACTTCAACAGGGACTGCAACTGATTCCTCGACTGCAGCCGCTGCTTGCTTGATCACAGCAGTAAACCAGATTATTTAGTTCTTGAGTAACAAGCATTAGCTAGTTAAAGAGTGACTGTAACTGCATGTGGGCAAAAACTAAACAGTTGGATTTGGCTGGAATAGCAGCAGGATTATTCATAAACTTTGAGTAGATCTGATGTAAAAGTTTTGTTTTTTTTCTAAATTAAAATGACATACAGGGACAGTAAAACTAAAACTATTAATTGTGCCCGTAAGAGCACAGACCGTAGACTGCTTTATGGTCTGATTACATGCTCCTCTTTGTACCACAAAACACTGAGCCAGGAATGTTAAGCCAGCCTTAGTTTATGTAGGGAAAAAAGGTGGCTGGGAGGTTACGGCTTCTCAGAAAAGTGAAGCCTTGTACACACGGCACCCATCGGCTTCACTGGAGCCTCCATGTCCATGTTTGTAAATGTGAAGGATTGCTACCGCAGAGCCAGACTTTACTTACAGAGGACATTTTTTCTTTTATTTTTTACTTTTAATTCTAATACAACAAAATATTGTTGTACTAAGTGAAAAAAATTATCTTCAGAAAAATAGAAATAAAACATAAAACAACTTGAAAGATTTGAGTACTGAATAACCTATAGAAATATAATTATAGTAGCGTGAAAGCTTTTAAGATCTTGAACACAAACACACCGGTGGTTTGGTAGATAGAGAAAAAAATATCCCTCCCCTATTTCCAAAAATCTAAATTTCCACATTAATTTATCTTTGTTTAGCAATAATAATCACTGACTGGTTTTGCTGAACTTACTAATTTTATTAAGTTGCTCCTCTGTCTTTTTTAGTTATTGGCTATTTTGCCATTTCACCGTTACATGCTTTGAGAGACTTTCTGAACTTCAAATAATTCCTTCCAGCAGGACGTTTCTTACCAAGCCTGCATCAAATTATACCCATGATGGAAATATTTCTTTCCCACTTTGACAGCCTACAATTGAAAGTAATTTTCTATGATCTGCTCCAAGTCTCTTGTAGTAAAACTAATGCTAAAATCTACCAGCGGGAAGTTGCTAAGTGTTGTTTTGGTTCAATCGGGGGTCATAATTTGTCATCATAGCTGGCTGACCTAAACAATGATTACACAATTCAGAAACCTCTGCCCCTCAAAAGTACACTACAAGGTTTTCAGATAACATGCAATTGAATTAAACTAGAGGAGACATGTGAACGTTCTTATGACTTTCATCTCCATAATTAATGAATACTTACTGACAATAAAACATAAAATCATACACCATAATTTATTAAATGAAAGTATAAAGGGATGAATTAGCTTGATATACATCACTTTTACAATATATTTAAACAAAATATTGATCGCAGTTTTTGTTTAAAATTGACAATCATATTACAATAACAGCATCAATAGCTGTGAAAGACACAAGCTATTATCTGCTAAATAACATGCATGTATCATTTACTTCAGAATGGGCAAAAACAGCAAACAATACGATATCTTATTTTTAAAAAATTCTTACTTTGCTTTAGTCTTTGTGATTCAATGCAAGAGCAGAAAATGATGGCCTTTAACTAGCAGCGACCTTTATTTACATATTTTTTGTGACTTAAAACATTTTTTAATATAGTTCAGAATCACTACACATTACTGCAACTTATAGTAGCCAAATCAGATTAATATATTACATATGTCCAAAATTTAATTCGATTTTTTGATGTCTTTTCTGCTATATTTATAGATTAAATAATAAATTTCTAATGTCTTTTAATTTAAATTACAAATTCAGTTGTGTGAAAACCAGATTTCTAAATTGCAGAAAAATAATATAATAATAAAACTTACTTCTTTAAAAGAAAAATATAAAGAGGAAACATGTTTCTAAAGAGTTTTATGCATGCAATTAAACAAAGATATAAATCTATGTGAGACTGTAATTAGGAAACAATAATTCACACAAATTATTCAATTTTACTGTTGGTGTTACGCATCAACACAGAAAAAGGTCTTTAGGAAATTAGTCTGAAACAATTTCACGTCACACATGTTTGTGAGGTGGGGAGAATAGAGGGTGTCATCAACAAAGGTAAGTTGGAGGATCAAGTTGCATCACAGTAGAGACCAAATTTAAAATAAAAAAAAAACATGTTTCATTTGCATGGTCGTATATCCTTAACCTCTGAGAACCCAACTGGAGATTAAATTCTAGAACGAAGAGAAACTTTGAACTCCTTCAAAGGAATTACGGTCTTGGAGAAAGCTAAAAGTTAAATTCACAACTGAGGGCCAGACTTAAATACGAAGCAGCAGAAGATGGAAGAGAGGCTTTCAAGAGCAGATGTATGGCCGCTACAAAATGAGGATCAGTTGCTTTGGGAACTTAAAACCTCAGAGGACAGTGAGAGCCATTTGTATATTAAGATGAACAGTCTAACTTTGGCACGGCTTTTCAGGGTTGGAGTTTGTCTCATTTGTTGTAAGCAAACTAAATCGATTTGTCTAGGTAATATTCATAAAATAAAATCTAAATCTGAAAAGTAACTATAAATAATGATAAACAGGGATAGAGCTGGAAAAAGGTAAAGAAAATGTATCCTTGCCTTCTTCGCTACTTAATAGTTGTTATCCATATTGTTGATTTTAGTGTACAGGCTTAATCCTTTACAATAGTAATGGTATGACAGCGTCTGCCTCACCTCATTTCAGGGGTATCCCTCAGTGGCAGGTAAAACCTCTCAAATCAATAGCACATATGGTCCACATTACAGTGGGAAAGGCCTCCAAATGGCCCGTTTTTTTCTGAGAGTGGCTCACGTCGATGACAGACGTGTTCTGATTCCACATATGTTGAAATGTAGAAACCGTTACATGGCCTCTTTGATACAGGATGATTTATAGGGCCTTGACACCGGTTGCAAATGTCTTTTCAGAGGGCATGAGGAGGCCTTTGCAAGTGGATAGTGTCGATCAAATCACATTCCAGGACTCAACAAAATGGGTAGCGTTTCCACTCAAGGGTTTTTGCTCTTGCTTCCCTTGTTTCACTGTCATCAAGCGCTGATTTTGTCTTAAATGAAAGAAAAGCTGAACAAAACGATAGCCTTGTGCATATTCAGCACTTCCCTGAAAACACCATCTGGAGAAAATTAGTATTTTAATCAAACTCCCTCAGTATTTATGTTGTGAACAGATTTTATGCTCCAGTTAGAGACGGGTTAAAATAGAAACAGAGGGAGGAAAAAACATAGACAATGCTTAGTGAAATCTGCTCAGTATGCATCAACAGCTCTGCCAAAGTGCTCAGCATTACAAAACGAGGTTGGTTGAGGTCGCAATCTTGTGAGGTATAATTATATCTTTAAACTAAGCCTCTCGCTTCAACATAATGGTAGGTAAACAGAGCCTGATTGGTGACACTTCTCAGTTTCAAATCCCGACTCATGCAGATAACTCAATTAGTAAATGAAGGATCAAGAAGTCCCTTAATAGGGATTGGTGTGGATGAACAAACGTGTTCCCAAGAATGAATTACCGCTCAAATTTCTCTTGGTCATGAAAGTCGTGCCGGCTAATGGCATGGCTGAATCCATGTTCAGTGAAGCGCTCATGTTCCATTAGAAATGTCAGTCATTCACTTGACAGAGTGGTCCACTAATGCACACCGTTGCCTCATGCAAAAGACATTTTCAACTAGCCTTTAGCTGCGTCTCTGAGATGAAATAATTTGGTTTAGGTGGCATATATAAATATGTGAGTACCAACTCCTGATCACTTAGTCCACTTTTAAACAAAACTGAATACAGGAGGGCAATTATGAATGCAAAGTGAGACCTGACAACACCCAGGTGGATGTAAGTGACAGCTTGAAAGTGGAAGTTTAACTTAATTTCAGATCTCTATTACTGTGGCCTTATTGAATAATACCTCATATCTGAGCAGTGCTAACTGTAAACTGTCTGATGGATTATTGTATGACATGCCACACCCATTGTTTACTTTCTTGCCTTATTTGACATGTTTAAGAATCAGGAAGGACCGTTAAATATGGTGGTGGTGAGCTCATCCAAACAGCTGAAATGAAACAGAAATACCCTGGAAGACTGCCTTTTATTAGCCAGTTGCTAGAAGTAAATAGATATGTGATATCTTAATACTATTTAAATCCTCTTAAAGTTAATCTCTATCCATTGTCTATATATCCTTGCATGACTGTGGGTATATAGTATGTTGCTGGAAATGACTGCCCATCATTTCCAGCAGTCATTTGGAGAAAGGCAGGGTAAAGTTTTTAGTGATTGATTTTTTTTTATATGACCTTACAGTAAAAGCAACTGTTAAAGCATTTTATCTGTGTGTCAATCAGTCAACAGTTCAATAATAATAATAATAATAATAATAATAATAAACACTATTTTTACTTACCTACACAAATTATTTTCTTGTCTTAAAAGATCCAAATTAATTTGGGAAACTATCTGTTGCAGACAAATGTGATGTCACTATGAGGTTGTGGAAAAGCAAGCAAAGCATCAGAGTGGCAAAAGATAAGCAGCTGCTAAGGTTTAAATCTACTCAAATCTAACATAACAAATCCACTGGGATACAGTGAGAAAATTTAATAACAAGATCCACTTGCAATTTAGGATTCATCATCAGGCATTTATTTATGGTGTGGCATCTAAGATGTTTCATTCTTGTGCTTTTCCAGATCTTATAGTTTAGAAAGTTTCCTCAAACGTTATAGACTGTTCAGCTGATAAGACGAATTGATGCAGCCATTTTAGTGTGAAATTGTAGATTCTAATTTAGGATTATATTGAACAAATATGAACATTTTCAATTTAAGCTGTACATAAAGTTGGCATTCCATCTTCACAGACCCTGAATTCAGAAGATCCTAAGTTTTCCTTCAGGCAAGCAGTAGGTTCTTGACCTCTTTTAGGAGTAAGCAGCAGTGTCCACAACCCCAAGCAGTATTTATTTTGTGGTTGATCCTTAGTCTTCTGTTTGGAGCTTCTGTGGTCAAATGGTGACTAATTGTAATATTTATGTTACACACAGAACATAAAAATCACTCCGAATTGACTGAACAGGAAAATAAGTCAGCTTATTTTGTTCAAGTCATTACACAGAGCAGCTGTCTTCAAACTTCCAACACATCCATCTCTCTCTGTCACATCCAGCAGTCCACCACTTTTAGAGCCCACCTTCTCAACTCAAATTAGCCAATAACATGATCCTTCCTGAGCGGGAAAAAAAAAATTAAGAATGACTAACTTTTGCATAAATTATCAGGACATTATAATTATTATGAAATATAGATTAAGTATGTAATGTGTACACATCTGTACACATAAAATGTATGTTTATAAATTATTTCACAATTCTCTTAATTCTTAAACATAATCAACCAGTCAAACTCCTACTCTTCTCAGGTCGCGTCATATAAAACCACTTCATCTGAGGTGGGTCTCATCTTCACCTACAGCACAACACGACTGCCAAGGAGCACACACTCATTTTGACATTTGACTGGAGTGACTTGAATATAACTACCAAACATCTACCTTGTTCGCTGGTGCACAATTGAGTGCAACATTCACCAACCTTCATATTCAATAAGCAGCTAGGGAAGAACTTTGGGTTTCCTAACAATTTTAAATAATGCTTTTCTCAGTCCTCTGCTAGTGATGTAGTCTTCTTTTCACAGGTTCCCTGTGTTGCTAATGTTTATTAATTTGTTGGTACTGTGAAGTATTGTTATGTACAGCTTCCCTTTGTGATACCATTCTTTTTCCTTGCAGATTTACTTGCCTCCATTGTTGCCACAGTTACCCTGAAATATAATCCAACTAGTGATTACTGATTAATCCTTTAAAAAGTGAATTAGTTTCTTTTACTGATTACTTGATTTCAAAAGTAGAAAAAAAAATACAAGTTACTTAACTAGACATCTGCTGTCAACACCTGTTGTGTTTTTAATCATGTGAAACACTTTCAACTGCCTTGTTGCTGGAATTTGCGACACAATAAGCCTGACCTAACTTTTATTTAAAATTTGCATACTGCCTTTTGGCTCAACACCATGCTACCGAAACGTTCTTTCTTAAATAATTAAAGTAAAACTGTACACAGTGTGTGTTTTACAGTCTAAAGCACAAACTAGAACCTTAATCAGCAGGTTGTGCATAATGGCTCTGTGATCCAATGGTGCACAGGTTTGGTATGGCAGGCGTGTGATAGAAACATGAGCCTGAACAGACAATGTGCCATGAAGCCTGGGGAATGTGAGCCTTTACGCTGGGCTGAGCTGAATTGAGTTTTTCAATAGTAGAGAAAATTCAAGGAATCTGTCAGAGTCAAGTTGATAAATACAATCATTCATGAATTTCGCTGAATACAAGAGAAATTACAAAGTCTTTAAAAGTATGCCAAACATGAACAAATATTCAAATTTATTTGTTTTCAGTAACAGACATGAGGATTTGTTAACCAACACACATGGAGTTTAATTAAAACTTATGCACAAATCTCAGCTTATCATTTATTTGTTTTGATTCCTAGTTTTCCACAAAACCTTATTTTAGTCATTTTTATATACAGAGAAGAATGTCAAAAATTTATGTTTCTCTCTGTCTCAAATACAAATAATCTATAATTAATATATATATATATATATATATATATACAAGCAAGGTTGTTTTAGGCTCCTACTGTACTGGACTTTTATTAGACCTTTAGGCTCAGCCAGCTTGAGCTTCTAGCACTAAAGTCAATACTGGAATTCAAGCCAACATCAGTCAACTGTAGGGGACAAAACCAAAGCCTGGAGCTGTGAACACAATGTAGTCTTCACGCTGTCAGGTTGGTTGTTTACATGTGGCCTGAGATAATTAGCCTAGAAGTAATGACTGCACTCTGATGACAGCCGCTGAAACCTGATCTCTTGGTGTGACATGCTCTCCCTGTCACTCTCCCCTGCCCAACAACTGCAGTGGGGCTATTTTTGCACAGGCTGGAAGCTGGGCAAGCCTGGCGCCAGCTCCTGGGACCCGGTGTGCTAAAGGGTTGACAGGGCCAACATTGCCATTCGCCCCTTAACCTCCAATACCCTACCAGTGCTGAACGGCACCCGTAACCCAAGACAGATAACTCTACCCCCCATGGGCGGAAGAATAAATGTAGCGTATTCTGATACCCCATCTACCCTTGATTACAGTGAGCGAAGTAAAGGGTCAGAAGACTTTCTGTGTCAGATTCCAATTAAGGATGGATCTATTTGGCCTAAGGTACCCAAAACCTGTCTTCAAGAGCTATTATCCTGCAACTTTTAGATGCATCCCTTTTCCAACCCACTTGAATCTACTGTGTCACTGGAAAGGCCAGACTGAGCTCTTCCTTCTTTGATCCAGGTGTGTTGGGACAGGAAAGCATCCATAGCTACTCTTGAGGACTGGAGTTGTGCACCACTTTCCTAGGACATGTCAAATCAGAAATGTTCTGATCTGTCTGCACCTCCCAAGATTTTTAAATCGTCGACTGATTTTCAAAACCTGAAAATCAGGTGACCCCACGCAGGATATAAAAAAATCATAGATATTACAGGTGTGTGTGGTTTATTTTGTGCCAAGTTATTAACTTTTGGATTTTTGTAAATATTTTTGGTCACAATTTTTTGTAAATGATCCACCCACTACACTGAACACCATCTGCCTACTGCTCGTTTTCAGCCATTTTGGCCACGCTATCCCACAACACCATTGATTTTAATATAATATGAAACTAGAGTCTGATAAAAACAAATGAATCAGATAATATTGTTTGGAACATGCCTGGAATAAGGTTAATCTAGGCTAAATTGAAAGGAAAAACATGAATGAAATCAGTGACAGAAGGAGTAATGAAGCGGATTTCACATTTCTTATCAGCTGCTTGCTGTATGATTTTTGTTGGTTCTTTTATGTTTTTCATTGTTTTTGACTTGCTTATGTCAAGTCTGTGATAAACTTGAATACATCTCTTAGCACCTTATGTGCTAACAGCAACAAAAAGTTCCTGCCAAGTATTAAAGAGCATCAACTTTCCACTTTGCACCATTCTAACAAAGGTTGTGCGGTTCGAGCTTCATCAGAGCTAAAGAAAACAGGCACAGCGTTGCAGCCGTGCCACCCCTGCAGTTCGGCAGCTTTAGTAGACAAACAAGGACTTCCCTAGGCAGCTATCTCAACTTTTCTGCCAGGCAAGTGCAAAGACTTACAATCCAATGTACTTACAGGGTGTAAAAAAGCTCTCCCATTGTGTGAGTCAACAAATGAGGGACATGATTTATCATTTTCCGTCCTCTCTCTTCCTCTGTTGTCTAACCTCAGAGCACTTTGAGCAAAGCTTCTCCACAAATCTAAAAGTCTAAATTTGGATGGCATTACATGAAGAGTTTCAATGACTCAAAGCACAAGGAATGGTGTGTTGCCCAAGCAGCTAAAAGACAGCATACCAGAGACATGTGTCTTTCTTTTAAAGGTGATCTCATCGCTCAGCTTGTCAGTTGTTTTTTTTATTTTTTATTTTGCTTCCTTAAAGTTATGTTCTTCAAAAAAGTGAAGGAGTAGCACACCGAATCATAATTTTGGGGCAGGAAGCAGAAACTGTGTACTCAGGTAGATTACTTTGTCTGAGATTTATATAGATAGTGTCATATTATCCATTCACTTTCAAACTATTCAAATAATTTTTGTTGGCAAAAACAGGCAAAAAAAAGTCATGTTTTGTAATGTTCATAAACATTTTCACACAACTTTTGATAAGAAAGAAATTTAGTGATATTTATTTGTTACTGCCTCTTTTGGTTTACGTACATGGCTATATTTACAACATCTTACTGATTTATCTCTACATATGCAGTCATGTGAGCACAAGGAGGTGTAAAAATATATTTTATATTTGTAGCTACAAAAAGCCCAGTAAATAATTCATCCCCTGTGATTTATTTGATGGGTAATCATAATCTACTGTAGGAACTGTCAAGAAGCAGAGCTGTATCTGTTTTCCTGTCAGAGGTTTAGAGGTTACATCCTTGCTCTTGAAAGGCAGACACTAACATTTAAAAGGCCTAAAGGACTGCAAGGTTGCCACTTGTGACCTCCAAATGGTATTCATTCCTTGTCGGTCTTGTGTGTGAAACATTTCTGTTGACACCCAGCAATGTGGTGTTGATGACTTAATCTAGCAGCTGAGTGTGTCCTTTAGCTACACCCGGGCCCCCTGTAGATTTTCAGAGGAAAAACAGCCCTTATCTCTGCAGGAGAAGAGAAAAATAAGAGCCTCAGTGGCAGTAAATTCACGGGATACCAGTGTAAGTATGACAAAGCGTTGCCTCCTTTGTCTGCGGCATGCCTCATCATGACTGTTTGTGCTCACAACATCATTGGAGTTAAATTGGTCCCGAGCCCTGCCCAAGTATTTCTTTTTAACAGCCGATATTTGGCCCATAGATGAGCTGTGTCCAAGGGTAGCGATTACATCTGATGGGAAAATATTCCTCTTGTTCTAAAGCAGAGTGCGAAGACAACAAAAAGACAGATAGGAAGGCTAATAGATTGCACACATAAGATGTTGGATCAGGATTTTTGATCTCACATTCAATAGTTTATTTCTACAACATTTCAAAAGAACCTGGATTATTAAATATTATAAAATGCTGCATCAGAGTGTCATGATTCATGTTCTGTCCTCTCCATGCTGTGATTCCCACTCATTCAGTTCACCTGCCACGCCTGCTGATTGCT
>CAEFZY010002761.1:0-10353 GCA_903066815.1 Brachyrhaphis roseni
GAGATTTGAACTTCAGCAAGTCGTTGTCACCAAGAGTTGCTGCCATGTGATTGGTTGGAGAGCTATTTGTGTTAACAAGCAGTTGAACGGATGTGCCTAATAACGTGGCTGGTGAGCAGATTTGTTCACGTTTCTGCATTTCAAAATATGATGAATTATTGTGTATTGCTTAATGGTGAGTTTGCACTACTGACTGGTGAAGTAGCTTTTATGATGATGGTCGGTTAGATTTATAGAGCAGTGTTTGTGTTTGAGGCGCTGACTGTATGGAGTGATAGATTTGTAGCCAAAAAATAATAATTTTTCTTCTATTTTATTGTCACTTTAAACACTATAATAGATATCGCAGAATGGCAGTGATGGCACTTTAACTCCACATTGCTCAGCCCCTATCATTCATGCGTTCATCCTCTGCTCAACCATAAAATTAAACCCTTTAAAACCCCATCAAAATATCTCAAATTGTACTAATGTGTATCTGAAGGCATGAGGAAGTGGTGGTCATGGATGCAGCTCCTGGTATGTGTTTATAATGTGCTCTGGCGGACATGAAAATCAATTTCCATATTGCTTACGTGGCCCATTTCTGCTTACTACAAGCAGCCACAAATCACTGAATAATTCCCAGTGGGGGTGGAGGCAAACCTCCGGCTCCACAAGATGCTTTATGTCGAGGAAGATGAGTAACACGCAGGCGTCTGTGGCAGAATGAAGGGACATCTGAATTTAACTTTAAGAAACGAGGAGAAAGAAAAGACCCCATCTGAATAAAACCTCACTGATAATGTTACCAGTTAGACCCTGAATTGAGTCTTAAACCCCAGCAAGTGTGTTTTGCTTGCGTTAGTCACTGGGATGAGTGGCGTAGATCAGAAGGATGTAGCGTAGAGGTGCAGTCAGAGAGGTGGAATCAGAGTGTGGGTTTATTAATAAAGGAATAACCACAATCTGTCAGCAAAGCTGCTGCTTCCTCTTTGCATAAAAAAGACTGCCTGACACACACTTCTGAATAGGAACGGATTTGCATTTTAGCACATTAACAAGGCAGAGGAGACACACACACACTCTTGTACACTGGGGAGGTGCAGGGAAAACGAGATTCATTTTCATCTATTTCCCCTTAAAACATGAAAAAGGAGGAATTCCCCACAGACAGCGCAGCTCTTTGATATCTACAGCCTTGTGTCTGTAAATAGGTTAGGTGAAGATGATGATGGTGTGTGTGTGTATATTTTTGTTAGATTGGGTTCGGCACACGTGTCTGTTATCCTATTCCTGGCATGTCATTGTGGGTGAGGAAGTATATGTGAACTTGAACGTATGTTTACCTTTTCCTGACTGCTCCCTCTTGTCATTCACGCAGGCAGGGAGTCATGTGGGGCTCTCGAAGCAGCTCAGCGCCTCTTGTTTCTACGTTTCCGTTGCAGCGTGTTGTTGTCCCGACTGGTGACCAGTTTTAATTGCGTGCTGAACACTCGTGATCGTGGCGTTGGTGTATTTATCCAGTGGAAAGCAGCAAAAAGTGCATTGAAAAGAAGTGTTTGTTGTGACTAGTGTCTGTCAGGCCATTAAAGGGCAACCCAGAGACCACAACCATACATGCACAAAGTATTCATACCTTGGCCCGTCGCAATAAGCAATCATTCAATTAATTACATAGTAAATTAAAACGAGCTCAATGATTTCCATTTGCATGATTTATCGTTTTTCTCTTTTTGCTCTCTCTCTGCCAAAAGCTGGATGACAAAAGTTTTTATTCTAGTGCTTTGGTCCCAATTAGTCCTTTTTTTGAAGGATAATTCTGTTTACAGAGACTTAATAGTTCATGTTATTTGTTGTTTCTGCTTTGTTTATTTTTTTAATATTTAAATTATCTTCCAGTTCCAGGGTTCAATAGTCATTAGAATTTATTGATATTTGAGAATGTGTTTTTGCGTTATTATGCCATCATCATTAAAAACTTGAAAATGGTCTCAAAACAACAACGTCATTAATCGTATTAACATCTGGGACAATTTACCATCCAACTAAATTTGTTATAGTGACAGGTCTATTTAGAGAGACCAGTTCATCTGATTACCATATTGTCTCCCATATACCTAAAGGAGGAAGTCTCCAGAAATTCAAACCCAGGACAACCTTGTTGCTAGGCAACCATGGTAACATCTCCACCGTGCAAGAAAATTCCAACCAATTTCTTCCATAAACCATCTAATTAGTTAATCCACTTTTTTTTTCATCTAATCTTCCTGTAAAAGCTGGTGATCTGTGAAGGCCTCAGAGGTTCGCTAGAGAATATTAATGAACAAACGGCATAAAAACAAACAAGAACCTGTCAGCGATAAAGTCTTGGATTAGTTCTACATCAATTTAGTTTATAAAAACATTGACCAAAGAGCTCTGTGTTCAATCCATCACCTGAAAATCTAAGTTGCTGGTAACTCTGGAGGAGCTGCAGAAAATCTATCAACTCCACAAATCTGGATTTGATTGAAGAGTGACGGGAAGACATCGATGAATAAAAATCATCAAGTAGGAAATAAAGCAAACTTGTTGAATATGATGGCTTACATGAGAGCAAAACTCAAATTATTTACCTTTTCACCTCAGCACATACTCAAACTTTTGACTGGTAAAGTTATAGTCCAGACCTAAATCCAATTGATAATCCAATTGATAATAAGTAAGGCAAGAAAATTGCTATTCCCAGACATTCTCATTCTAGCCTATCTGAGCTACAAAAGAAAAAAGCTTTTGCAAAGTAAAAAGGGGAACATTTTCACTCTCAACATGTACAAGGCTGGAATTACAGCAAATGGTTTCTCTGCAAAGTATAGACTCAATACAAATGCACTAATTTGAGTCCCATGAAATCCACATAAAATGCATTGCAGTGTGTGGCAGGAATGTGAACACAAGTTTAAACGTTTTGGGGATTAGGGCTACTTTTTCAAAGTACCGGATATGACTTCCTCTGTGGTGCTTTAAGGCGTTGTTGGTAGGAGGCACATTTATAATTGTTGCCTCCTCCTTTATAGGAATCATTTCAAATCCAGATATGCTAACGTGATGTAGGAGTGAATCTGACTATTTATATACGTGTCAAAAATTCTGTAGCACCAGTCCATGAAACTAGTTGGACTTCGGTTTGTAGAACTTTGAATGTCTGCATTTGGACAGCTGGTGACGGCTGCACTGACCCACGTTGCTGCGTCTTTGCGCAGCATCCAGAGGTTAACAACCTCTTTCTTTGGCAAGAGCTGCACGAGTCGCTGAGCCCCTGAACAGATTCGTCAGGTTTTCAGCTCCATCAGCCATGACAGGTGACGGCCGGCCAGCCCTGAATCTATCGCACTCTGAGCTGGTCAGATTTCACCCGCATGAGCTGCTGGATGCTTCGGGTCATGCGTGCAGTGACACAGACTTAAACATCACAATAAGATACGTGCTAACATGTCATCAGAGTGAAGTTTTTTAACTTTAAGACAACTAGATCTGAAAACCTTGAGCGAAAATGTAACAGTTTGAGTAGATTTATTACTTCTTTTTGTAACTACTATTGCAGTGGAGGGAAAGAAAATGTCTCTTAGTCTATCAATATGCCATAAATATTATAACTTTAGTCTTATGGGTGGTATTTACTTTACTTTAGTTTAGATCTTTGCGAATAAGATTCTGGAAAGTTATTAATAGCCACAGCCTTGTTGAAAATAGTTTTGGAAATCCTGATTTACAAAAGGTTGACTGTTTCTCTTTGAAAATAGTGTCTTAATTTTTCAAATAGAGTTTATGTCAGCGGTCTAAGTTAACCTCATTAGCTGCCCTGGTGGCTCATTATTATGTAGACTGTTAGCATACATGCTAATTCTCTCTCTGTTGCAAACAGTTGTTCCAAAACAGCATAGTGTTAAATGATCGATGGGCAACAGGACTGAACAATATATTGGCAAAGTATTATCATCACTTAATATTGCAAAGGAGTGTTTGGAATGCTTTAGCTTCTGGCTAATATATTACAAGTGTCATGAGTTCACACTTTAGTGTCACCCTGCAGTAAATGCCCACACCTGACACAGATTGCGCTGCATTTGTGTGCATGTGTGTGTGTGGTCGGTTTGTTGATATTTAACTGGGTTTTTAACCACTTGAGTTTTGGTTAAATCTGCATTACTGTTATATTGAAGATGACAAAGAGTTGGGACCATCGATGGCTGGGAGAAGAGGGACAAAAATGTGGATTTATCACACCAGATATTGTAAAATATATCTATTACATGATTTTCTAACACCATGAAACAAATTTAGTTCATTAAAAGACATTTAAATGATAAAAAAAACCTTGACTTTCAGTATGACCTGTTTTTTGATGCCAGACGGGACTGATCTGTTCATTTCAGAACGTTGCAACTCTATGGTTTATGTGCAAAACCGTCTCTCAGAAACTATACTGAGTTAACAGCAGCTGTCTGGAAGAAGATTCTGTGCTGACGTAAAACGGTTCTGGGCAGACTGGTTTGAGATAATAGAAAGGAATGAGTAGTTCAATAAATCATCTGTTGCAACCAAGGAATCCCATCTACAGCAGCAGACGACCACTGCCATCTAAGAACAGGAACAGGAAACCGAGGCTGCAGTTCACACAGTCAGCTTGTGAATTACTAATGACCTTTGCCTTAGTGAGCTAATGAAGACCAAAAACATTGGTTAAGTTTTTAAATCTGTTTAGGCTTAAATTGTTCAAAAGAAGATGGCAGACTTTAGCTATCAAGTCCTCAAAGACGTACTTTCTGCTCCTATCATCAGAGAGATGTTTGGTTTGGATGAAGGACATGGAAAGAGACAAAGTACGGTGATAAGTAACAAATGTCTCTGGGTGTGACACTGAACTTCGATCCACTCTACATGTGTCTTTTTATATGTATATATATATCTCCATTTGTCCTGGCGGTTTTTATATCTCACCCTCCCATAACACGTCATGTCTTCCAACCTCCATTAGCTGATCTTTTGCCCCTATTCCTCACTTTTCTTCTTTTACGCTCTGTTTCATTCCCCTCTGCTGTGTGTCTCCTGAGCTGGACATATTTTATCTTCTGCTGCCCATAAGCAGGTAGGCTTTATATCCCTGGTTTCTTGTCCTGTTTTTTTGCGTAAAGCAAACATTAATTATCATTATTCTTCTTGACTTGTGTGCATGTGTGCGCGTGTGCGTGGGTGTGTGTGTGTGTGTGTTGTCGGCTTGTTGATATTTAACTGGGCTTTTAACCACTTGAGGTTTGATTAAGGCTGCATTACTGTTAAATAGTTAAGCATCTGATGTGTTTCAGAACAGAACACATGCTAACCTTTAAAAATGGCTAGTTATCAGCGAGCTGAGCTCAAAGGTGGAATGAGATAAGGACTTGATGCGGTGGTGTCAGGGTACAAAGGTTCCACGGCTTTGGAGAGACAGACGGCACACATGTGCAGAGAAAACTGGCATATAGGTGGTCTCTATGATTATTCATTAATGAGATGGCAGGAGAGCAGAATGAGTGGAGCCACTAATTTAACTGAGTCTGACGGACAGAATGCAATTACTCTGAGAGTAGAAGGTGGAAGAAAGGGGAGCAGCGTACAGAGCCGGTGCCCCTTTCCTTTCTCTTCTATCTTTCTTTTTTCTTTTGACTTGTCTGGCAGGCTTTCCTATAGCTACAGATGATTTCTGGGCTCTAAGCTCCTGTTGGCAGCATTTAGTTTGTGGAGTCACACACACATATACAGGGACGGGGGGAGGTTCACACACGCGCATATGCAGATCTTCACATCACCCTCCCGCCCAGCGCCTGCTGGCAGCGCACCAGTTACGGCCGTCCAATTTAGCGCTCACTCCTCCTCTCCTCCCCTCTGCGGCTCCGCTGGTTCGGTTTCAGATTGCCGTCTAAATCCAGACCCGCTAAGCCGTGTTCACTTCCTGCCCCGCTGCCACATTTAGCTCATGAGCTGATTCCAGGTCAAACCACCACCACGCTGTTCATAGTAACCATGATAAGATCCCTAACGTGTGTTTTCGAACGAGTTTGCAGAGGTTTTTCACACGTCTTCCTCCTCAAGTTTAGTCTCACGTTCTAGATAATGTTCTATATGTTCTATTGTGTCCAAACAGTCCTTTGGGATTGCTAGATTTAGCACACAAATATGACCGGGATTTATTGTGCAGCCTTAACGTGCTTTTGTGTTGTCAGAAAAATAATAAAAGCGATAAATTCCTGTCAATTTTGAATTTCTGATTGAGGCAGAAGAGTTTTTTTTATTTTATTTTCAAAATCAATTGGATCCAATTTGTTAAAATTGTTTCATTTGAAGAATTTATAATGTCATAGATACCATATTCTAAATGTTCAGCACCTGAAACGCATCCAAAAACAAATCCAGAAACCTGGTCAACTTTGCTTTATTTTGACGATGAAATGTTGCAAACATTGACTGCAAAAGAAAATATTTGCTCCAATCTGCTTCCTAGATGATAATTTCTCAAATAACGGATTACAAGATATTTCATTTTATGCATCAAAACATCTGTTTCTTATTTTTCAGTTTTACAACATTGGAAACAATGTGCATAAAACAGCATCCAGGGGAGTTTGCATTTTATGTTGGGAAGAATTAATAAAATATGTCAAATTCAGATTGTTCAGTATTTCATCGACTATTCTCAGGTCAGAATTGATTCAGTGAATTAACAACAGAGGTAAACAACAAAGCCAGTTGTCTGGTAAATTACTCCGGTACTTTTTAAATTCTAATAAATTGCTTGGTTTTTGCTCTTCCGATGAGGTTTAGATGTCTGGATTTTGGACTAACGAGCTGCTTTTCTTTAACTCCACATGGTGTCTTAAAGACTTAACACCTAGAAGATAGAAAAAAAAACACAGTAAGGCAGAGTCTGGAAAGGCAGGAACAGATGGGGACTTGCTCAGGGTGAAAGCTGACGCTCCTCAAACTCCATCCTTTCTATTCTGAATTTACTTCTTCTTGCTTTTTTTCTCTCTCTCCCCTTTTACCCCTTTGCTCATTATCTTACTCACCCACTCTATGTTCCCGCACTCCTCATTTTCTTTCCACTCTGTTCATTTCTCTTCCCACTAACCCCTCTCTCTTCATACTCGCTCTCTCGCCATCCATTTGGTGGAACAGTGCTGCTGATAATGCCTGTAATTGGAGTGACTCACACTTTTCCAGTGTGTTTGGACCAGATAAAGAATATTGTCAGCATTTTGCCGACATGGCCTCTGCTGGCAGAATTAAATGGACTCTGTTCTGTTCTGTCTGCAGCAAATTAAAAGCCTCTCAATTCATCTGTTCTCGCCCGAGGCTTACAGGGGCCTCCTATTCACGCTGAAACGCCGTGGAGAGGGGGCGGCACAGAATGAGAGAGATTTCCCTCTTCCCCAAGAAACACCAGCCGTTTGGTTTTGTTCTCCTCTGCACTCGGTCGCCGTTTGCCGAAGAACGAGAGAGAAGGAGAGGGAGGTCGAGACCGGTAGTCTTAAGAAGTGGGGACGAACATCTCGGAGAGTAGTCAACTTCATTATGTGGCTTGTCACCTTGCAGCTGTCCCTTGCTGTTTTTGTTCCTCGGTATCTCTCGCCAAAAGAAAGGAGCTTTTCTTCAAGTGTGCGTGCTCGTAAACGTGCATGTTTGTGAAAAGGAGAACAAACTGTGAGTTTGAGTGCCTTTGGCTGCCGGGTTATGCAGTCGCTGCCAGTCAACACTTCAGATTAGAGTAGAGGCAGATGGGCTCCCAAAGGGGCAGCGTGATGGGGCTTCAGGGCTCACCAGGCTCAGAAAGTTCAACCGGTGTCATGTTGAAGAAAGAGGCGCATAATTTTGCCTTCTGGAATGGTTTCTGTTCAGGGTCTTTAGCAAAGATTATATGGGCAATTACAATGTGCGGCCAGAGTTTTAAGAAACGAGAATGGTAAAAATGAGTATTTTTGTCATCTTCCTTCACCATTAAATATTTCTGTTTTCATTTTTAATATACTGTATTTATTGAGATTAGAACTTGTGGATTTCTTTTTTTAGAAATGGTGAAATTTGATATTTGACTTTAGATTTTTGATCATATTTTGATGTCATCCTGGTGTGTAAACAAACATAATTCTTGACAAACATACGTTACTACCATGCCAACCTGTCAAAACCTACAAAATAAAAGGTTAATTTATGAAGATAATAGGAAATAAAACTGATGTGTGTGAGCAAAAGCAAAGAACTGGAATTTGCCGCCATGATCACTGCTTTGGCAGGTACTAACCCATCCCAATATTACTCACCCATACTCACAATTTACCCTTGACAGCAGCATATTTTCTTGTCCCAAACAAAGTTTCTTCAGATGGACCTTGGTGTGACGCTCCAACATGAGATTAACTAGGTTAAAAAAAGCTACAATGTACAAAACAGGCACAGTTTGATATTTTTTTTCAAACATTTTGTTCAACCGGCCACATACAGATTGTCTTTGAGTCACGTCTTACGCTAGCAATGTTTTCATCTGAATCGGTTTTGCTGAAGCGCTAGGCTAACATTAGCATGCTTACTCTCTTTTTTTCATAATATGCTAATATGGTTTGGACCTATTTCAACGTGATTCAGAGGAATTATGGGAACAAACCTTACAGAAAAAGCTGTTTGATAAGAAATTTTTGTAGAGTGTTTCAGCTGCTTTTTAAGAACCGAGCTGAGCTAAAAGACATACAGGCGGTCAGAGCTGAAGCATCTAACACGCCATCAACGTCAGGGATAGGGAATTTTTAGCCAGATCCTAATTTGATTTTATTACGATGCTAAAGGCTGCAATGTAAATCATTCATTGCCCCCACTCTTACCCAAAGCACTGCTGGTGATTTGCCTGTTTTTGACTTATTCCTGCTTCAGCCGACTTAACAAGTCATCAGCAGCGCCCTGCAGAACATGGTGCGATGTGGAGGGACTAAGTAGACTAATTGATTTAGAGGTGTTGGTTAATAAAATCTCACTTGGCACCAGGCATAAAACTTCTGTCTAAATGTTAATTAGTCGCACTTCTAAACTCTTAAAAATTAGCTTTGTAATTAAAGAATGAAGTGTGTGCTGGAGAGGTGGATTGTTCTTCAGTAAATGTCCTTGCTGAGCCGCGTTATTGACAGAAAGCACAAAGTGGAGAGCAGGTCTCTCTACTCCGTTACCATGGGCAACATCTACTCAGGGCAGATCAGAAACGAGCTCATTCTCATGCCTGCTGATAACCCTTGCTTGGTTTCGCCCGCTCTGGGTAAGCACGACCTAACAAAAGCAAACCTGTTTGTTCCTGTCTGTCTCTCTCGCTCCAGATCTCCGTGGGTGTGTGTGGGATGTTGTGCCAGGGCTGAAACCCATCCCTCTCCCATGAGCCTGTGTGCCCACACACACACACACGGCGCCTCGACGCACGCACTCGGCGCCCACGCACCCACAGCCGGCACCGACTCTGTGAACTGGACCCTCGGAGCCCGGCGGAGCCCAGCCGAGCCAAGCGGAGCCGAGTCTAGCCCACTTGGAGCCTGAGGATGTCAACAGAGACAGAGCTACAGCCAGCGGTCAGGCCCAGCAGCGTTAGACGGGACTCCAGGAGAAAAGGTAAGCAAGGGGCCGACGTTTGCTCAAGATACAAATTATTCCAACCAGAGTAATCTATATTGTTTATTAGGATCTTGATTGCAATAAATTCTGATTTTATGTTTTACTTGTTTATAGTAACCTATCAGAATTCAATGTTTTATCAAATTTTGCTGTTCACCCCCCCCCCTTTTTTTTTTTTTTTTTCACATTTAGTTAAATTTACATTCATAAACTTTGTTGGGATTTTATTTGATAGATCAACAAAACAAATTGCATTACTGTAATGTGGCATTTATTTATATTTTTTAAGTTTTTAAAAGTTATTCAAAGTAAAATGTAGCAATCCCCTTTACTCCGATGCACTCAAATAAAACTCTGTGCAACCAGTTGGTTCCAGATGTGACCTTTGCAGTAAGGTCACATCTGAGGCCTTCTGCTCTGTGAAGGCCTCAGATGTTTGTTGGAGAACATTAGTGAAAAAATAATAGTAGGTCACGGATAAAGTAGATAATCTTAAAGTATCATTTTCAAAAATGATTGTGGAAAGAAAGCCACATTTAAAGTTTGTGACAAGTCATATAAAAAACACAAAATATATCAAAAAAGGTGCTCTGGTCAGATCAGACCAAAACTGAACATTTTGGCCAGCATGTTAGTGCTGAGTGGTTGAAAACTAACATTACTATGAGAACACCTTCCCCTGAGTAGAACACGGTGGCAGCATTATGC
>CAEFZY010002763.1:0-23061 GCA_903066815.1 Brachyrhaphis roseni
ATTGTAGTTTGTTTTTACTGATGTATATGTTTCTCTATAGTGCTGCGGTGCCGGCGTCGTCGCCGCCCTTCCCTTTTTTCGCCCATACGCACATACCCCCCCCCCCCCCCCCCCCCAAAAAAAAAAAAACACTTTGTGTATTTTATTTATCGAAGCTGGCCTCCTGGGGCACAGCATGGTGCTGTGGGTCGGGCAGGAACCCCGTGTGCAGCAACTGGTCTTCAACACATCTGGGTTCAATTTCCTGACTCTCTCCCATGAAATAAAGACTTCTAGCTTTACAAAAAAAACTCAGTAAGTATTGAAAATGAAGCCCTTATGTATGTCTGCATGGGACTCATCTGTTTATGAGTAAAGAAAATATATTAGTATGAGAATAATCCTCCTTATTAAGACGTAATTCATGGTTAATTTCTTGTTGTAAAATTCTGAAACTAATTTTGTCTTGTGACTGGATTAATTATTTCCTAGTAACTTTTTTAAAAAATTTAGGTTGCCTGGTAGTGGTTTCCTTTTTGGAAATGTTTTGGTTGTTTAGCAACATTTTAAACCCTTTTAAAATCATGTCATCTTGTATTTTGTTTTGTTGCTATAGAAACAGGAAAGTTTATCTAACACTACTGGTAGCTGGCAAAATCTGGTGGATTTGTGCCATCTGTTGTGCAGTAGCGCCCCCACAAGATTTGACATGCCTTTGTATGAACTGAAGATGCAAAGTTGTGGTGTTGTGATCATTTGAGCACCATCTTCCTGTTTGTCATCTTGAACCACTGAATGTCTGCTGCAGCTGCCCACCTCTGTGATGCTCCCCGATGCCCAGACGTGGTTGTCCTTCAGCATCACCATCCCGCTCAGGTCCTGTCTGTGCATGGATGTGCCTCCCACCAGCATGGCGTACTTCTCCACCAGCCTAAAGCCCGGGGTGGTCTTACGGGTGCCAGCCACTTCTCCGTGCCAGTCCGCAGACTTTGCCATCAATTTGAGCTGAGAGCAGCGGGTGGCGATCCCCGAGGCACGACTCAGGCAGTTTAGAGCAGGGCGCTCCCCCAGGAGGAGGCATCTCGCGGGGCCTCTCACCACAGCGGTCACAGTGACAGCATCTGGACCTGCAGATGTTACAGAAAATGAGGAGATGGAGGTACAGCATGTTTTTTTTCTTTTTTGTATCATGGCATGTCAGGAACATTATTCTCTTTTTAATTTGATTCCTATCTGAATGCACAGTTTATATTCTTTGTATCAGCAAATTACAATCAACATTACATACACCTTAGTACTGCTGAAGTTTCAGCAGTACACTAAATAAAAAGACAGGTTTATGTTTGGTTGTTTTTTCTCGTTATTCCTCCAAATGTAATGTTGGTCATTATGGCCAAATAGTTTCACTTTAATTATATCCAACCACAGGACTTCTCCTCATGTCTCCAAAAACAAAGTTCTTTGTCCCTGTGTGCATTTGCAAACTGCAGTCTGTTTTATTGTGTTTCTTTTGGAGTAAAGGCTTCTTCCTTGCTGAGGGGCCTGTCAGCCCATATCGCTTCAGGACATGTTTCACTGTGGATGATGACACTGCTTTACCAGCTTTAGCAACAGGTCTTTGGCTCAAAACACACCCACCGTTTTGCTTCCAATTAAGTCAAATGTGTCTGTTAACCTATCAGAAGTTTTCAAAACCATAACATCATCGTCTGGGCTTCCTCATGTCTGTTTTGCAAGTAAAACTTAGTAATAGTCGGAATAAAAGAATAACTTATTTGCATTTCTGGGGATTTGTATATATTTAAAGCTATTAATTCATGGCACTTTGCAACCTCTTCAAATGAACATGTTACTGTACTGTTTAGAAGTGCAGTGTTCAAGAAGAAAAATTGTATTTAGCTTGTATCGCTAACTAAAGTAGCCTGGTCACTTAGCATACCAATCAGCAAATCTCACTGTTTTCTGAACTTAGAACTGAAAAACTGTAAATTTATGGTTTGATGATTTATCCAGATCCAAGATTCAACTTCAGAAGTAAAAGAAACAGAGCACAACTCTGTATTGTGTATTTCACTTCTTTACAGTTAGCTTGTTTTTATTTACCTTGCAAATAATTAATATCCCTATGTAAGGCTGAGGCAGTCTGTGTACCAACAAAATGACTTTCACCACAGTTTGACAAACATTAGTCTAAAGTTTTTTGGGAAAGCACTATAGCACACCTGTTTTATGACTCCAAAAAGCCCATTTTAGCAATAAAACTACACACCTGACCTTTCTGCAACATCCATCTAGCACTAGGCTAATTTAAAACATTCCTTTTGTTTCCATCATTCAGAGGAGATCCAACATTAAAATTAGTTTGATTGTTTGAAATATTAAGATGTAACAAACATCAAGATTTCAAGAAAAAGATAAGTAAATAAAAAGATAATTGGAGCATTGTTCCCACCAAATGGTTAGTGGTTTTATCTTATGTCAGTGTAGGTTTTTTTACTGATTCTTACCGATCACCGCTCCTTCCTGGTATATCCAGTCCACGGTGCAGCCCACCTCAGTGAACACTGCTGTGAAGAAAGGGCTTCCTGCCAGCACGGTGTGTGGAGTTTTACACAACAACTTTGCCTCCACTTCTTCTGATCCCACGCAGACTCCTGCCGGGTCAAAGTTTGGCGTGTCCTCTGCCAGCCACTCTCGTGCAAGCCGGGTCAGGGTGTAAGTTGGAATCGAATGGACCACTTGTGGTTTTGGTACAGACATGCTACAAACCTGCATTTTTAAAAAATGTATGCTGTAATTTTCCAATCTTTTAATGAAAGTAGGAACCAAAATTAGGCTATGCATTGTCAAATAAACTTTTGTTGTCTAAGTGTGATTTTAAGTTTTCTAATGAACTGACACATTTTTCAGGTTTAACTACTGATTTCTGTCTTTATTTCTGTTTCCAATGTGGCAGCTGCAACAAGATTACACAAGAAGATGATCATGACTGAGTAATGTCTCACGAGATCCATTTAGACTCATCACCCTTCTGAGTCAAAAAATGAACTTTTGCTCAGTCTGCGACACAAAGCAACATGTTTAAAAGTTCTGCTTCCCTTGTGTTCTGTCGTACTATAAGCGCCAACCTAGAACACAAAGGAATAATACACAGTATACTAGGCTGCGACTGAAACAGCATGATAAATGCAAATGAGATGCATACCTTCTTGTCTCAGTGGCTGTCTGTGTCTGTAGATCCCAGGCTGCAGAGGGACAGAAGTGAGCACACATGGCCCCAAGCAAAATGTGGAGTGGAATTTGACCCTGTGTCCATGTTGGAATGTTTACAGGCACACTCAGAGGTCACACCATAGGATTAGCATTGATTGCTTTTATTGATTAACAGGCCTCTGAATACAGTTTTTGTTGCAGAGAAAATTCATTCTAATTCTACACAGTCAAATCTGAAGCTTATTTCCCCCACTGAGTTTGTTTACTTTGATTTAGTTTGTATAATCTGAAAAAAATGTTAATCTAAAAGCCTTTTGCAGAAAATTTCACAAGATAAAATGCAGATAAATACATTACACTGCATTTTTGCTGCCATAACCCGGTATACTATTAAAATCATGCATATTCAATTTCACTTCAGTGCAGTTTATTGATATTAGTGCTGATTAACACAAATATAACCTCAACATTCAATAAAAAAGTCCAGTTTAACTTTTTCACCACAGTCTGATTTTAAGCTTATTGCCAGTTATCTATATGAAAACTCACAAATTGCTTAGATCTTTACTTTAATTCGATAACCCATTATGAATAAACACAATGCAAAGGATAAAACATGAGTTTCCTTTAAGAGGAGAGCTGAACTCGGCCTCGACAGGAAGAAACCCCCAGCAGAGCCACATGCAGGATGAGCCCTGGGCTGCAGTGAGAACAGGAAGGAGACATAAATAAATACTAAAGCACCAAGCCAGGAATACTTTCTATGGTACAGAAAAAGAAACATAAGTCAAAGTTAACTGCAACTATGACTCACTCTAAGGGTCTGGCAGCAATAGTTCTGCATTTCTTAGATGGTATATGGGTAATTTTTATCTTCTGATAAGAATTTAGAGTTGATAACAAAGCAAATGTTTTCACTGAAGGACTAAAGCAAATGCAATATAAACTGAATTTAATCTTATAAGGCTTAAAACAGGAGAACTGTTTTCTAAATCAGAAAAGTTCATATTTCAATAGTGTATTGTGCACTCAAAGATCCTAAAGGAGGTACTTGATGGAAAATATCACTTGCTTGTTCTTTGAACATTGACATATTCCCTCCTGAGTCAGTATTTTGTAGAGCCATCTTTCATACAATTACAGCTGAAAGTCTGTAATTTACGGTGAGCTTTGTTCAACAATTAAGAGTGCATCAGGCTCGGGGGCAGTAACCCAAGGTCCCAAGTTTTGGGACAGAGTTTGAATTTGTTTTTTATTGAATGCATGTTTTAAATTGAACCTTATATAAAACTCATAAGCCCATATGAATTGTATTGTTTAAATACTGTTATACTTTCATTAGTGTATACAATACTCAAATACTTGAAAATCCTGAACCTATAGTACATATTTTAGGGACCAACATGGAGTCATTTCAAATGGGATGTTTTAAACCTGCTGATGTGTATGTAGGCTTATCTAATAATGCATTGTAATTTGCATAAGCAGACTTTTTTTTTTTTCTTTATAAGGCACCAAAACTAGTGCTAGCCCAGGAGCCATTGTCCTTCTAAATCCGGGCATGGTTCAACGCACAATTAAAGGACAAAAAAAAAGAAGAAACGTTTTTCCATTTGTGCACCAAGAAGTATTGTTACAATGCGCCTCATCATGTGTCGCTTTTAACATCTTCGCACAGAAACATCGGTAAACTCTGTGTTTACTGTGTAGATTTGGAGGATGTATAAGTTACAAGCATCAAAGAGCACAAAGGCAGGAAGTACAGTGCGTGCGCAACGCGCGGGCACGTTTCCCTTTTCAAAACATCGTCATGACGTCACAGCTGAAGGCAGTATCTTGACGGCGTTCTCGACGCTCTCGAGCACGAGCCGGACTTCCACCGCCTTCAGAGATCAGGAGCTAGAACCAGGAAGCGAAAGTATACACATGGAGGGTGTGTCTGGCCCCGCCAGCACAGGTTTTATTTATAAAAACACCGTCCTCCGCGGTTAATTTAATGGGGGACACGGCGAAGACCAAGCGGCGGGAGCAGCTGAAGCGCTGGGCCGGCTCCAACACCGACAGAGCGTCGGACGTTCCCCGGCGGAGGTGGCGGGGCGATGCCGGGGAGGGAGAAGGGGAGGCCGAGGCCGAGCTGAGTGGCGACCCGCCGGGGGATCAGCAGCCAGAATCAGCGGGCAGAGATGAAAGCAGCCCCATCCCGAGTGGACGGTGAGGACACAGCTCAGTCAAACTGTTGGGGACCAGCAAAAAGGAAAAAAGTCAGCCTATTACAGTATCAGGAGTTATCTAATCAGTTTAAAGCAGGTTTTGTTGTCTGCTGCTCTGTCCTGAGCCTGATCTCATTTTATCTGCTCAGCATGTTTGTTATTTGTCTTTTGGGGAGTACTTTAGTTTAGCCCTGCTTGTCTTGTCAGTTTGTCGTTAACACTTGCATAAACCACAGTTAAGGTTGATTCAGTGGTTT
Source organism: Brachyrhaphis roseni (assembly GCA_903066815.1). Lineage (NCBI taxonomy): Eukaryota > Metazoa > Chordata > Actinopteri > Cyprinodontiformes > Poeciliidae > Brachyrhaphis > Brachyrhaphis roseni. The sequence goes on from CAEFZY010002763.1 coordinate 5,660, forward strand.
GGAGGATCCACCGCATTCCTCGTTTCCCAGATTTTTTTAAATCTGGACCTAGCTGTCCTTTTTAATAATTGGATGATTGATATCTTTCTGTATATTTTGCTTCCTTGGAACCAAACTGGTAATAATAATGTTGTTCTTTTCGTCCCCAAATCCCAACCTGCTTTGGAGACATTTTGTACCCACTTACATCTAAAGATGTAAAATAATATTCTCCAATCAACTCATATTTCACTGGAAGGAAATGTGATCATATGACTCTGATAAGCAGTGTCTGTCAGAGGAGGGTTGATCAGAGTTGTTTTGGTTTGGACAGGTGTCATAGGAACCTTTCAATTCACATTTTAGCTAATTCATTGTTTTGCTGCAACACATAGCAGCAGAAATGTGCTGCAGGTTCTTGAGGTAGCACCTTTCAATCCAAGAAAATAAAGCAATTACTGCAACAAGTTGTCATTAGATCATATATCCCTAAATATAGGTGGTTATTTAAATCCATGATAAATGTGCATTAAAGTAAATGCTGCTGGGAGGCATGGTTATAGACTAGAGTTGATGTTCTTAGTTTTGACACGTTTGATGTCTGAAAAAGAAGTACTTTTAATATTTCAAGGTTTCCCCCAGAAAACTTGCTAAGCCCGGTGGTTGGGGCGCTCGGCAGTCATTCATCCAGTGGCCCGCCGTGTTTTTGAGTTAAAAAATGTTTTAAGTTTCAGGAAATTTGAAAATATCACTTGATAATTATGTCTTATTGGAAGATCAATGTCTGAACACCAACTACAAAGTCTTTAAAAAAATGCAAACATAAAAAAAATCTTAAATAAATAAACAATGCTAAGCCTGGTGCCCTCCTAGGCTTATAATAAACTTGGGGAAACCCTGTATTTGTTATTCAGGTCAGATCTGATCAAGAAAAACTTGCTATTCCACTGTCTAAACACCTGATTTGCCAATCTCTACAAATAGGTGTAAAGTCCTCTTTTATCTGCACCATATTTCTCCTAGTAATGTCCCCTAACCAGCTTTCCCTGTCCCTGCTCAAGAAAAGCATCCCCTCTGCATGATGCTGCCACCACCATGTTTCATTGTTGGATAGAGTTTTGTAGGTTTAGGTCAGTATTGGTTGTCTGCTACAAAGTGTTTCATTTCTATGTTAACTGGTTCAATGTTGGTCTTGTCTAATCTGAAGACATGTGCTTTTGATATCTCCTGTTTGGATTGTGATAATCTGCAAACTGGGATGAGCCTGTTTATAACATCTGTAAATTGCTCCAGTTTAAAATTTATTTCCATCTTTTTTAAAAACCTTTTTTAAAATGGCCAGTTTAATTAATGAACAACAACAAGCTGAAAAACAATGTGAATACTGGTTGTCTGTCATTTCATAGTATTTTAGCAGCCTGGATCAACTGAAGGATGATGCATCTTTCATCTCTTACTTAGTAAGGTTCATTTTAGACGTCAAATCAGCTACAGAAACACTTTGGTTTCTATTTTCTTACACTGTTTTTGTGGTCAACCATTTTCCTTTGACTTTCTTGTGATTTAAAGTACATCTCTTTGTGATCTTGTGTGGTTGAGCTGATGAATCAGAGCAGTTTTTTGTGTGTTTTGTTTGCTAACTTCAGTTCTATGCTGAGAGGCTATTTACCATCCATATATCAGAAATTCCATCTCTTTTGACATCCTGGTTTTGTGCTCTGTGATTACATCAGTAAGTGCAGATAACCTACCAGAAAAAATGTCTGTCCTTCAATATTTCAGGGAGATTTGTACAGGAAGTATTTTTGCTGAAAGCTACTTGCTGTCCTCTTACTTTCATATTTTTTTCCAGAAATGCTGGGATTCAAGTTTATTTTTGACTGTACTACTTATGAACTTATGACATATATAGAGTCTGTATTTCATCTGGGGAAATGCTGTGACACCGCCATCTTGCCTTTCCAGTTTAGCTTTGGACTATTTCTTACCTCAGTTAAAGCACATCAACTTCTAGAACAAAATGTTAATTTGGTGTTTGATGTTTTCAAACCCGCTGCGGGGGTCACAATGTCTGCTAGTGGTCATAATGCTGATTGGTTTATATACACCTGTCATACACATTAATATCAAATAATATTGTGCTATTCATAACAATTTTATAGGTAGTTCACTTTATTGGGTAGGTTAACCCTACAACAAAAAATCTGTAGAATAGAAGAAGTCAGTTTGCAAGTTTGACTTTATTACTCATACAGAAATATGTTTATACACCGCCACTAAATTTAACTTTGATTTTTTGTACACTGCACTTCTAATATATGGTTTTCAGTCACCAACAAGCTTTTGACCATAATTCTGGCTGCGAATTTGATCTCTTAGAATTGGTCGATTTTATTTAAAGTGGTCTACTAGCATTACAGACACTTGGTGTTAGCCTCTCTCAGTGATTACAGTTTTAGTTGATGTTCAGAAGGGACAACAATTAAGCTTTTTTGAATTAGCATTTAATCAGTTCAATGTCAAAATGAGCGTGTTAATTTCCATTTCAATTATTAATATTTTTTTAAGGGATGTTTTGTTTACAGAGATTTCATAATACAATTCATTTATAGGTTCTGTTGCATGTGGTTTTTATTTCCATTTGTCCAGTAGGCCAGTGACCCCAAACACACATCAAACCAGCTTTTTGTTGAATAAACTTTACTTTACAGAACACTTAACAAACTGGAAGACATTTTATGTAAATATCCAAAATAAAACACAGCAAAAAATAATAAATAAAACGGAAATAAAAACCACTTATTGAGACAAGCTTATATGTTTGAGTCATGTTTGCATTTGAGAAAGTGCTTTATAAATTTTAACTTGTGAATGCAATTCTTGTTTTGTCAGCATGAAAGGTTTTATTGAATCATAAAAATCACCAAAACCTTTCTTAATCTTTGAGGACACATGAAATAAAATCTAATTGAGAGCTGAAATCTTCAGCTTATTGTGTATATTTATGGTATTTATGGTTCGGCAAATAAACCATAAGTGGTGCCCACTTTTATCATAAATCATTTCAAAAGCTGACTTTTCTAGTATTGGGTGTCCTAAAGAGTCAAAGATGGTCATTTCTGGACATATTTTGCAGAGTTAGTGGTAATCGTCCCTTTTGTCTGTTTTTAGGAAGAGGGTGAGGTTTGACCGCGCCGCTGAGTTCCTCGCTGCTTGTGCCAGCGGCGACACAGAGGAGGCCAAGGCGATGCTGGAGGAGACTGAACAGTCCAAAGCAGAACGTAAAGACGGAGAGAGTCTGCCAGACATCATCAACTGCTGCAACGCTGATGGCATCACTGCACTGCACCAGGTAGCACAGCTTCCCTGCACTGTTGTTTACATTCAAAGGTTCTTCCTGTTTTACAATTCTCCTAAATTTCATGAAGTCTTTGTGAAACATGGTGTAACGGTATTGCTCAAATAATTGCAGGACTACATTGCAAAAGGTGTTTTTCACTGTGTGTCTCTTCAGCGAGTGTGTTTTCTGCTTCTTTGTAGGGAGGCGCACTTCTTTCCTCGGTAAAACAGATTATTGAAAACTTATTGAAAATGTTATATATGTAGTATATCCATGTAAACACACACAAGTTGTTTGTGAGTGCAGCTTGACAAGTACCTGGAAAAGTTGAGCAGTTCTGCACGTAGATGTGCACACGTGGGTAAGGAAGTTGAAAAATGTTCAAGTTTTTTCGCTGCTGACGATGTCACGACCCTTGTGTTGAGTTTACAAGCAGTGGTGGAAACTTTCGCTGTCATTTTGTCGCTTTCCGTGTGTCGAAGCCATTAAAATTGCTCACAGATTTTGTTTTAGCATCAATTTTCAAACCTTACCCTGGTTGGATTTTGATCTGGACTTTAACTAGACCACTCTAACATAAATATGGCTTCATCACAACCTGACTGTAAATTTAGCATCATTGCCCTCCTAGAATGTGAACTTTTACCCCACTTGCTGCTTCTAAATGGTTTTCTTTGAGTGCTGCCCTTTACGCAGCTCTGTTGATTTTCCCATCAACTGTAAAATAGTAGAAAAACATGAGGATGATATCAGTTGTGATGTGTTCCTGTTTTCTATTTTTCTCTTTTTCAAATTTGTGCTTCCATCACTCTGTGACCGTTAACATTTAGAGAAACTTAATCAATGTCCAGCGTGTCTCTCGGCTGCCGTGAGACTCTGTCCAACTGGACAAATATTACATCTGCATAAAAAATGCAAGTTTATAAAATGTAGACTATATTAGTTAACTATTATTGCACTCCAAGTAATCCTTTGCAATGTGAATATTTCACACAGTGATATTGTGATGACCATAAATTTGCGTTAAATTGTGCAAGTCTTCCACAATTTTGCTAAAGAAAACCAAATCCACATCCTCATGCTGCCCCTGCCATGTGCCATATTGGGGGTTGTAGGTATTTTTAGTTTTTCATTGCATATCGTATTTTGCATATAAGCTAAGCAGTTCAGTTTGGTCTTTTTTTTTTTTTTACCAGAGCACCTTCTACCAAGTTTCCCTCAGTGACTTTCTTTAAACATTTTTGTCCTCTTGCTACATAAAATCCTGCTAAAATACATTAAAGTTTGGCATAAAACATATTTTAATAAATAAGCTGATTGTGACTACAGATGGAATATTGTTCTTTTTTTATTTTGTTCTTTCATTATTAGTATGTTAATTAATTTGCTTTTGTTAAATGTGTGCAGGCCTGCATAGATGGCAGCATAGAGATCGTGACCTTCCTGCTGGAGCACGGCGCCGACGTGAACCAGGTTGACAGCGAGGGATGGACGCCGCTGCATGTTGCTTCCTCCTGCGCCCACCCTGACATAGCAGAGTGTGTAGGAGTTTCCTATAAATGGTTAAATCAGTGCAGCACATTGCTCTTTGCCACTGTATTGAATGTCAGAGAACACCGTGGGTGCCAGAGCATTTCTGCTCTCCACAATGCTGACATTGTTGTCTTCTGTGCCGAGATAACACTTCAGCTAAAGCGTGAGTGGTCCAGCACTCAAACGCGTCCAGCTCGAGAGATTTAAAAATGGATCTGCTTTTTTTTTTTCTCTCCAAAGTGAGAGTCTGTTTACTCTCACTTTTGAGTGGTAATGTGATGGTTGTGTCATAAAACTGGTTCCATTGTCCCAGTGGAAAACATGTTATTTGCACCAAAAACACGGATATCGTAAACTACAAGGTTAGGAATTCTTCTTCTAAAGGCATTTTGTTGTACACATTCAGGCATTATTTTTCTTTTTTCTTAGGTTCCTTCTTCAGAAAGGTGCGTCTCTTACTGCTGTGAACTGTGACGGCGACGTTCCTCTGGACATTGCTCTGGATGAGACGACCGAATCGCTTCTCCATGATTACACACAAAGACAAGGTCAGCTCTTTGCCTACACATCGCTATATTTTATTAAAGTATTTGCAAATATAAAGCATTTGATGCATTTTACTTCAGTCATGTCTGGAATATTTGGAATGGAAAATAAAATAATGCATATTAAGACAAGCAAGGCCTTTTTCACTCAACAATTTTGCAATATGATTGCAACTGAATTAACTACTATAGATGTGTTTACATGTGGCACTAAAAGAAACAGATTTCTGTATTTGACTATTGAACATCTGCAGTTAAACTCTTTGGTTTTTGCTTAAAAAAGTCTAATTCTGGCCTAAAGAAGTTTGGGTATATTGCATTTATGTGACATAACATGTTATGTTTAGATTTAATTTTTGTGCATTAGTAATGATGTATATCTTAAAGTCCTTTTTGTGCAGCCGAACATGATTTACTTGTCCTAAAGACTTTACATGAAAGGTAAAATGTTTTAGCTCGAGTATCAACACTTTTCTCGTGTTTGAATCCATTATCATTATTTGTTTATTATATTAATGTGTATTTTAAAATTAGAGTAATAATATTTTCTGTTATTGTTCTCTAATATTGCTCAATATACATTTTATTAGTTGTGATTGAACATAATGCCAAATTTAAAACGGCACATCATTAGATTTTAGAATGTTTTAATGTTTTACTTTTGCGTTATCAGTCCTGTAGAATGAGTGATTCAGGCTGTTGAATGGGTTTTCTTTGCATCTCTCATACATCACATTCTTTGCATGTATAAGATGAATTTGGCTAGATTGTCTCAATTAAAATAAAAATGGGCCTAAAACATAGTTATATATGTATAATTCATGTAAACTTGCTTGTCATTTCTCCATTAGGTTTTATTACTATTTGTTTTTATTTTGTCAGTTATTTACAGAAACCTCTTAATATTGGAATTAAAACTTACATTGAATTTTTTTAAAAACCAGTAATTATTATTTACTTGATTTTCATACAATATATTCAATATAACTATCAAAAAAATCAGCTAAAAGCTCAGGGCTGAATAAATAATTTACAGCAACATGTTGTCTGAAAGCAGTTTAATCAAATATGCTTCAAAATGCTGAAGATTTTCTCCGTTGGATAAATGTAAATCATTGGAAGTACAGAACAGAAATGAATTGTGATCCGTCTTGCTGTCCCTGAGTGAGTCAGTGCTCTAGCTTGGTCCTCCATCGCATAGTGGGCGTCTTTGTCTGAGGCGATTTGCTCTGGCACGTTGATGTCAGCTAGTCGTTCTGCCACCAGTGATTCATACTGCATTGTGCTCTCCTCTCTGCTGTGAGCTGAATAGTTTTATTTGTTTTCTCAGAAGAGAATGTGTGTTTAGATCTACACTGTTTCTCTCTCCGTGTTTAAACTCTCAGATCATCACATCAATACATCAATATAAAGTTAAATGAAAACATTGATCAGTTGAGCTCAATCTACCAGGATGCAAACCACTATTCCTCAGTCTAACAAAACTCCTAGCGTCTTTCCTTTTTTCAGTCATTTCTTATTAATTCCTGATGTGCAGGTGTGGATGTGGAGGCAGCTAAGCGTAAGGAAGAGGAGCAGATGATGTCAGATGCCATGATGTGGCTGAACGACGGTCCGCCGGCTGATCTCCGAGACCCAAGGACCGGCGCCACGCCACTGCATGTCGCTGCAGCTAAAGGATACATGGAGGCTCTCAAGTAATGTACTAACTAATTTATTGGAAAACTAAATGCAATAGTTTACCTCTTAGTTAAACTATTTTTTAAACAAACCAAAGAACAAAGATTTTCAACAAATTCATGGCAGAAAACCATATATTAAGTGGACTTCGTACACAGAACCTGCGACTACCATAAACTCAGGTACAGTGGAGTGAAGGAAGGAGACAAGAAAGAGGGAAGAAGAGAAGAAGGAAGGACAGAAAGTAAAAAAAAAAAGATGGGCACTACATCAAAAATTAATAGTGGAAGAACATAAAAATGGATGAGATAAATAAAGGACAGCATGAAGGAAGGATGCAAGGAAGGATAGGTGTGAAAGGACATAAGCAAGTACATAAGAACACAATATAGAAAGGAAGGAAGCTTAATAAATAAAGAAAAAGTGAGGAAGGAAAGATTCAAAAATGAAAGGAGGAACATGGAATAAGAAGACATAAACAACCCCATGAGAGAGGACATGACACTAAAAAGGAAGAAAAAGATTCAAGGAAAAAGGAAGAACTCAAAGAATTTGAGTAAGGAAGGATGCAACTTTCAGACAATGGGAAAGAAAAAAGTCTGGAAATGCAAATGATTTCTATTCTCTCTCTCTCTCTTTCACACTAATTCAGATGTAGAAAAATAGTTGAATGAAGTCTCAGACTCTGTTGTCTCCAGCTCTGTGGTCCGTTTTGCTCCTGCAGGATGCTGTGTCAGTGCGGACTGGACGTGTCGGCCACAGACTTTGACGGCTGGACGCCTCTTCATGCCGCAGCCCATTGGGGTCAAGAGGAGGCGTGCCGCGTTCTGGCCGAGCAGCTGTGCAACATGGAGGCTCGCAGCAACGGGGTGAGCGTCACGCTCGTAAAGCGTCTCGCCTCTGACCTCCGTCTGTTTCACCTCCTCTTAATGTCTGATTGGTTGAATCCTGCAGGGTCAGACGCCGTTCGATGTAGCTGATGAAAGTGTTGCAGAGCTGTTGGAGGAGCTTTTACAGAAACAAGCCAACGTGAGAAAGATTTCACTTTAATTTAATGTAATAAATGTTTTTTCAGAGGTTAAAAGGGCCTTTTTTCCTCTCTTTCAGTGGCGTAATGAGCGGTCGATATCAGAGAAGCAGAACCAACCAGGGCCCAATGCTGCAAACGCACAAAGCAAGCGACGGAGGTTCATTTAATGTTTTACTTCTTTAAACCATTATTTCCTCTTGACACGCTTTTATCTGTGAACATAGTGCTATAAGACTCATTGTAGCGTGTCCAACATTCAAGATGTTTTGTTTCATTAAACATTTGAAGAGTTTGCATTGAAACCTGCCTTCAATAAAAGAAACAGGATGAGGTATTCTCAGGTAATGTCAGTCGGAGCTTCCTAACGCTTACCTTCTGCCTTTCAGGACATCTGTGTGCAGGATGAGCAGCAAAGACAAGATAAACGTGCAGGATCTGTCTAAAGAACGGGGCGTTTCAGGAGGCGTGGATATAAGCGAGGAGAAGGAGAGCAGCACTGGTAAATCAGCTCAACCCGAAGTGCTGCAGCTGCTTTTTACAGATCTGATCCGTAATTCTGATGTTTCTCTGCAGAAAGCTCTGCTGTGTCCAGTCCAGACACCGAGAGTGTGACCACATCTACTATCAGTCCTGCAGAGAAGGTAAAAGCCCAGCCTACTACACATCGTCAGAGCTCCAGCTTAGAAATGAATCTGAATATGCTATTCATATAGCATATTGACTTTTAACATATATTTTATAAAACTATTTTAGAAGATTTGAGTCTGTAAAAGTAGAGCTCTGAAAAGAAAATATAACCTCCTGTGTATAATTTCATACTTGTAAATATGGCATTGCAGATAACATAATGTAGAATTAGTGCAGAACTCAAAAACACATCCGTAATGGCTCTTCGGAGCTAAGCACGCAGTTATTAATCACAAAGATGACATTTATTAATATTAAGTTTCCTCTGTTAGGTAAAAATAAAAATTATTTTATTTGATTATTTTTCTACAAATATTCCTAAAGATTCAGTTAGGAGGTTCATTCATACATCTGGCTTTAATTCACTGGTTGGTTTATTTCTTCTCTCCTGTGTGTTGCAGCCTACTGAGGAGAAGAACGAGGAAGAGGAGCAGAAGGAGGAGGAGAAGGAGCTGGACAAGGCGAGCCGAACCGCCAGAGTCCAGCCCACTCCTCAGACCAGGGAAGCTGCCACCGAGAGCCCCAACGCTCCAAACGCAGACAAGAAGCCCAAACAGTAAGTCATACTCAGCTCCACCTCTGTGTTTGCCTTTACTAACACTTCTGTTCTCTCACAGATCATTTTCTATGCAAAACATTAATATTCAGTTTATATGTAATTATTTTTTTGTTCAGGTTCCAGGCAGCAGATCGAGACGAAGAGTCCGAGTCCCAGAGGAAAGCTCGGTGTCGGCTGATGCGACAGTCCCGTCGCCTCACTCAGGTGGTGCTCATTTTATTTATTTTTAAAACGTTTTTTAAAAATCGTAGACCTATCTTATGATTTATAATGTATTAGCCTGCCCACAGTTGTTTTATCCAGATACTACCAGTCATATTACAGAAACAGATGTACATGTTTGCATAATTTAAATAACAAGAAGAATATAGACTTGAATTTAATAATATCTAATAGCCTATTAATTCAAACCACTTTAGAACCATAAAAATTAACTAAAGATAACCATAACTAAAAATTCACAAGAAAATGAAAAAAGACTTTCACCATCAATTCATTTAAGCAATAATCATGGGTATATGATTATTAAACATATATACATATACAACATATATACCGCAAATTAAAAATTATATCTTGTTCATTTCTACAAGATATTTTGCCACATGCCCATCATGTAAAATGTAAATGCTGTTCATCATTTCACTATGAAAAAAATCATCTAACATGCTCTTAAGCTGAAAAAAGAAATATACAATTTCTAAAATACAGTTTCTTGCTTTGAAATTATTTGAAAGTAAGCCTTCTAAAATAAAAATAAAAAGTAAATTAACCTTGGAGTTGATCAAACATGGAGACAGACTTACAGTGTCTTCTACCTGTTGGTTTTACAAACTTTTTCTTTTGCTTTACTTTCTATTACAGGATCTACTTCTATCTCAGGACTTCCCTTTGTGACATTTTATACTACTAAACTTACTTCCCTTTCCTGTGTCCGTTTGTAGGAAACACCCACATTTATTTAAATAAATCTTCTGCAGCAAGTCATAAAGTATTCTGTCTGAAACGGCACCAATTTTTCTTCGGCATCAGTAATTGGTCGTCTCAGACCCCCAACTGTATTAAATTACTGGCTCATTAAATGGCCTCTCTAACTGGTGTTAGACATGCAAATGTGGATAATTCTTTAAATGCATTTCTGATTGAAGATGGATGAAGAAATGTACTGAGCAGCTGATTATTAGAGGAGTGAAAAGACCTATTGTTGTGCTTAAATGTCCTTCTAAACAAATAGGTGAACTTTGCTTTTAAAAGGAAACTATCATTATCAAATCAACAAAATACTGTCTATTTAAGAGACTTTTAAGTTTACTGTCCCACTAGATTTTATTTTTCTTATAATGTCCCCCGTCTTACAAGGTTCTAAAGACTCTGGAGTAGAAAATGTCCCACAGCATTACTGACCCTCCACCCTACACAACAGTGGGCATCAGGTGCTTTTTCTGTGTAAATGTTTTCTAAATATTTCCATGGAAGATTAACCTTGCTAATGTTAACCTATTTAATGTTTCCACTTTCATTGCTAGAGCAATGAAAGTTCAATTTATTTCAAGTTTTTTGCATATCTGCATCAGATTTTCCAACAGGCATAACATTCGATAAAGGTGCTGAAGTGAAAAACTAAGAAACCCTCATTTCTGTGTGCAGCCAAAAACCCACTGAAGGTTATTTTTTATTTCTCTGTGACAGGGTGTGACCTTGACTGAGCTGAAAGAGGCAGAGAAGAGCGTGGGCAAAGCTGCTGATCCTCCGCCTCGAAATGTCCAGTCAGTGAGCCCCATCATCACCGTCACGCCTACTGAACGGGGTGAGTGGAAGAACTGACTAAAGAGTTCTTGTTTAAAAAAAAAAAAAAAGATGAAGCTTTCAATTACATAGAGTGTTGTGTTTATTAGTCATGATAAAAGTCAAAATGTTAAGGAATTGCATCACAGAAAGGTTGATAGTCTGTTAAAATTAAGCTTTTTAATATTTATACATGGCTTAAGGGAACTCTAAGTAACCAGAGTTTTATGGCTTTGCACTAAAATAACATTTTCATTAGCTATATACAGATACTGTATTTAATAAAAGATGATTTATGTGTTAAATATCAGCAGGTGACTCCCTCTGTTTGCTTCTGGTATTTGTGTCACAAACACTCTGGTAATGATGCTCGACTGTCTAGACCTGAGATCAAGACAAGTGAAACTTTTTCAGCCCCAGTTTGAGCGTTTAGGTGGTAAAGACGACGCTGAAGGCGTCAATGGAAATGACAACAACGATACAGAAGATCAAAGAACTGGGACAGCGTGATTATTTACTGTCTGCGCCTGCAGTCACCATCTGTCCAACTTAGAAATGCCTCAGCAAGGAAAAACAGAGAACAGCCTCAAGTTATTTACAACACAGGTTCATGGATCTGGTAGATTTTTCTTCCAGTTGTTAGTTTTTTTTTAACAGCCCATTGGAGGCCCTTCAAGATCAGTTTTATTTTGTTTTGTTTAATAAGTTTCCGTGGCTACCAGATGTTCAGATTACAATGGTGTTTAAAAGGGATTATCACTTGGAAAAAGCAAATTAAAATGCACTGATCAGAATCTCCTGACAAGAAGCATTTTAAAATACTTCTTGTTGCTGTGAGAGGCCATTAGATATTTTATACCTTGATTTTGCTTATTTTCTAACCTGTCATCCAGCCTTCAGTTAGAAACGACCTTCATGTGGCAATAAATTCATGTTTTCAGTCAACATTTTCATTTCAGATACATGAAATGAAAATGAGAACTAAACTTTCAAATCTGCTGAATGTTTTGCAAAACCAGTCAGTTTTCTGGTGTTTTTGACCAACCAAGAGTCAAAAGTCAAACTGCTTTCAGTCTGACTTTGTTTCTGGTTGAGTTGTGTGACTTCTGTTTACTGTAAGTTCCCGTCTATCACCGAGAAGCGAGACATATGAAGCACGCTGTAGGTGGAGTGCTCTCAAGGAGGCTCTTTACAAGGAAGTGAGGTTTTCTCACGTACCCTGAGGGCCACGGCTGGTGGTGTGAACTGCTTGGTGTGCCTCAGGGCGGCTGCCTCGTTCTCGTGCTTTTTACAGGCCGCCTTCTCTTGCCATCACAATTTCATCACCACTTCAAAAGCTCCACCCTTGTTTATGTTGGTTTTGTGTGCAAGGGAACTGATCTCTTCCCCTTCAGAACTGTGATCGAACTGCAAACTCATGTCCAGTTTTTCACTTCTTTTAATTTTTTTTTTAAGTGAATGGTTATTTGCAAGAAGTGGGTTTGATAATAATAAGTAAAAATCAACCAAAACCCAATAAAGCGAGCCTTAAAAAGCCTGGAGAAATATTGAGACCATCACATCTTTCATTGGCGGTTATCTGAGCCTCGAAGGCTGTTTATTAAACAGCCTTCGAGGCTTTCTTGGTTCCTTCATATGCTTCCGTAGCTCATCATTGTTTTCTGTCCACATCTGTTTGTTTTAGAGAATGAGATGCCGAAGCAGGCGGAGTCGGAGGGAGACAAGCATTTGGGAGTGAAGGACCGGAGGAGAGGCAGGAGGGAGAGACGCTCCACCGGCATCGTCCAGTTGGGGTCAGAGGTGAGAAGCCTTCAGAGCGGAACTGCAGACAGGCAGCGGGGCGGCCTTCAGTGAATCAATCAATTTGTGTGGTAAAGGGCAAGAAAAGTGAACCAGTTCCTCTATTACATGATGCAACTGAACATGTGATGTGAACTGTTTAATGGAAACAGGAAGTTCCCTCAGTGGAAGTTACGAGACTTTGTGTTTCTGATCAAGAGTTGTCATCCCCTACAAACGGGGGCAACAGGATGTTATATTTAATAGACAGAATCGCCTCAAAGAAAACAGAAAACATTAATAGTTGTTTTGTGGATACATTTTTGCACCTGAGTGTCCGTTCTTTAAAAAAACACCAAGGCTTTTCCAGAACAAGCTGAACTTACACAGAAATTAAATTATACAAACAAAAGTGAACTAGCAAGCCTCCGGTGACGTTTTAACAGAGCAGATGATCTTTTTACCAGGTAATCTCTCTGCTTCAGAGGGTGTGTGTGAGCAGAACAGGAATGCAAACATGACTGAATATTTCCTCGACCAGATCTTTACAGGTAAAGACAGAGAGCGAAGCTGCTGCTTGTTTCAGTTTTAGGTATAGGAAGAAACTCATCATGGCAAAACGGCTCATTTCCCCAAAGTTTAGATTTCCACATCAGCCAAATATCATCCCCACATCAGTCAGTCAGCCTCAGTGCTGAGTGTCTCAGACCCGAGTCAGTGGTATACCTGCTCATGTTTGTACATCACATGAACCCACATATTCCAGAAGTGTTGTTAGCAGGTAAATGTGTTTTACAAACACAATGTTTTTGTAATGATGCCATTCAGCTTGTGTGTTTCATAAGAACTAAATAAGCAACGTAAAGCGTGTGACTGTGTGCCGAGTTCATGTCAGAGATCGAGTCTCATGTTTACACTCTAAACTTTATGTTTTCCAGAATGATGACAGCGAAGCCCAGCTGGAAGATGCAAACAGCAACAGCACTGAGTGAGTCAAGACTTTTGTTTTATTTCATGTTTTCAGCCTTTTGACTGATTCTGAAACATGGGAATATGGCATTAATAAATTAATTTAATTTGACATTTTCTAAATGTGAATCTTTTGGTTTGAAAGAAGTTCTGTTTTCAAATAATCACACACAGACATGCAGTGTGTTGTAAAAAAGAGAGCATTATCTAACAAGTGTTAGATGATGCTGAGCTAGTCTAGAGGTAAAGGTCTTTTAAACAGAATATAAACCACTGCAAAGCAGTTTCATTAATCCCAACAAAAACTTGGTCACTGTATAACTCAGAAGGCTGTTTGGTGCTGAATGTGAATGCATGAGGAGGCATCCAAAAGTCTTGGATCAAAGCCTGAAAAGCTTTGATCAGTTCCTTTCTAAAGATAACAGGAAAGTCTCACTGTAGGCAAAATCTTCAAGAAAAAACAGTTTACTAATAACTGGAGCTGAGACATGCTATCAGGGAGGATGTTAAACAGTTTCCTGTATATTTCATTTTGCAGAGGGAGAGATTTGTCTTCAGACTACAAAACGGTAGGTGAAACATTTTTCTGTTCTCAGTCTGAGTGTTAAAATCAGTCAGACACGTCCGGGACAGGAATGTCTGCAACTGATGAAACTAATTACCATACAAACTGATGAGTTTCTTTTTTTTCTGGTTATTTGTTGTTTCCTCTCAGTTGTACATCAAGGTACTGCAGGAGAACATGACTCTGAAGGAGAAGCTGCAGGAGATGGAGCAGCAGCTGAGCCAGAACAAAGTGGACCTGGAGAGACTCCGACAGGTTTGGCAGGTTTTCTGCTTCCGCTGACCTTTTATCTGGATTTGTGTTCGTGTCCTGATGTTTCAACATCAGGAAAAGAAATATTTTCATTTCATACAAGCCTGAACAGAAAGTCTGAACTACAGAGAAAGCATTTTGTTATTTAGTCAACAGGAATGTAAAAGCAACCATCACTGTTTGCGTACTTAGAAGTTTTAGTAAAACGTCTTCCTGTGATATTTGAGAGAGAAACACGCTGTCCCTGTGTTGCAGAGTCAGGAGAGCGACACTGACAGACCGGCCCTGCTGGAGCTGGAGAGATTTGTAAGTCAACTTCAGGGGTTTATTTTAAACACCTAAAACAAAGCTAAGCTGCCATTTCCTGTCCTTTAGCCTTTAAGCTGCTCTCTGCCGTTGCTTTGGAAGGTGTAATAAATTGCAAGCCTACTGCAGAGAATGAGTTAACCGCTCTGCAGTTGCAGCGTTGCATGAAGCCCATGGGTTGAACCGGTCGTTGTCTGAACTTGCACAGTTTTACTGCAGAAGCTGAAACTTTTTTTTTTTTTTTTTTTTGTGCTGTGGCAGTTTCTGTTTCCTGATCTTTCTGATTGGTTCACAGGAGAAGCTGTCCCTCCAGAGGAAAGCAGGGGAACTGGAGGATGAGCTGAAGGTACAAGTTTTTCTTGGATTATTTAGAAAAACTACACGTCAGTAACACGAGTGGATTTTGTTTCTAATCCACAGCAGGTCAAAATTATCCGTAAAAGCCCACTAACGTTTGGACACGATACTCTTAGCAAGTTGCTGAGACACTACTTGCTTTTTGCAGTCATCAACACGGTTCTGTTTGGAGTTTCATCAAAGCTGTTGTTTCCTGGAACCCAGCTTTTAAATAGAGTTCATATATTTCTAAAAGGTTTGGACAGTTTAGTGTAAATCTTCCTCCTCCATTCCTAAATCAGTGTTAATGAGAATTATGAATAATTGTTTCTAAGCATCAGCTAAGTTGCCTGTTGATTTGAGGAGAAGTTAGAAATTCTGTAGGTGTTTGTCGCTCACAAACTATTTAAACCATAAAAGATAAAGATTAGAAAATATGCCTTTCCACCTCAGAGACTTAGAGCTAAATCACCAAAACAATAATAAGAAGAAAAAGATGGCCAGCAAAGAGGGAGGGTTTGATTACTCTAATGCCAGTAAAGATGTTTCCATTAATCATTGAAAATGCATAAATCATTTAAAAAAAATGTTAATATAATGGATCATTTTATGGATGCTCTCTGTTGTTTTCTCATATTTTTTGAGATTTGTGTCTCCTATCAGAAACAAACTTCTTGGTTGATTGAAAATCTCTTTACATCTACTGCATTTGAACCACAAGACTGGATTGTGACTGAATAATTACACACACACACAGAGAGGACAACACAACCATAGTCTTCTAGTTATTTCTTTAAATCAACCGATTCTGTAACGGTGTTGTTTGTCCGTGTGTGTAGGTTCTGAAGGACCTCAGAGCAGACAACCAGAGGCTTAAAGACGAGAACGCCGCCCTCATCCGTGTCATCAGCAAACTCTCCAGATGAACTGCAATAACCATACAGACACAAAGTATTACACGACTCTTCTGTCGCCCAAACTCGGAGGACACAAACCAGTAAGGGAGACGCAGCATGGAACTGCAGATGTCCAGCTCACCGCCCGCCACAGCGTTTGGGTCTTTATGTTTTGGCAGATCTACTGTTTAATGAGGCAAACTGCACCTCCTGTGGACCGGCGGGATGCCCACATCCACTTTTATATTAGGTTTTTATTGTATTTTTTACCTGCGATGTTTTATCGTGCTTTGCTTCAGTGATCCTTTGTATAAAATCTGTATGCAGAGACTTGAAGCCATGCACAAATGGCTCACAGTAAGGGGTGTGTCGCACGCAAGACTTAAATGTGCCAAAATGAGAAAAAAAATTTATAAAAATAGTCCCAGTTTTGCACATCTTTTAGGTAAAAAAAAATGTGGGCAGTATTGTTTCTCAGGATGATTCTTTTCTTAAACGCTTATTGTTTTTAGTCGGCTGCTGTACCGGTGGACCAAAACCCTGCATGCTCACCTTTCCCTGCTCCTTGTGTGCATTTCACATGTTTGTGCTGCAGCCGCCTGTGGTGTGCATCGGAGTCAAGGCGTGTTTAATTACTGCTGTGTTACAGACTGAGTGTTTGGGTGCTAACAGAGACATTGTGAGGTGAAACTCAGGTTCAGATACTTCAAATAATGTTACAGTTCAGATCTCTTCCTGGAGGTTGAGGAGAATCTGATCTTTGACCTCTGTACTGTATATTTTTTTTTATTTTTTTTGCTTTAACTGGACGCTTCTTCTTAGTATTCACCCTTTGACGGCACTGCTGTTTAACAGACGGGCCAGATGGGTCATCCTTTGAATGTTTACTTCCTTATGAGACACAAATGCATGTCGAAATGTATTTTGAAGCTGTGCCTTTGGATATACATTTGTAAGTAATATTTCTATTTTGCTTTGGCATTGTACAAGGTTGAGTATAAAATACAACGTGGGCATAAATAATTAAGGCTCTGCTGCTTCTTCCTGTTTGATTTTACCTGAAAATATTACCGTAGACCAGGGGTCACCAACCTTTTTGAGACTGGGGGCTACTTCACGGGTACAGAGTAACACGAAGGGCTACTTGTTTGATACAGTCTT
>CAEFZY010002766.1:0-10716 GCA_903066815.1 Brachyrhaphis roseni
GAACATGCAAACTCCGTGCAGAAAGACCCCGGGCCGGGAATCGAACCCAGAACCTTCTTGCTGCAAGGCAACAGTGCTCTTTGCAAAAACAGATTTAGGAAAGTTAAAAAAAAAAAAAAAAAAACCTGGTAGAAACACAATCAATCATGTTTATCAAATCAAGTTTATAGCACGTTTCAGCTACAAGGCAGTTCAAAGTGATTTACATCATAAAAACACAAAAATAAGAAGTTATAAAAACAACATACCAACTGAGAAACCAGTCATAAACATTACATTTTGGCGAGTGCCATTGTGAAAATCAGCAACACTCGTCATATTTGTTAGTCAATTTATTATGATACAGAGAAGGATTTTTATACTACATTGAAAGGAACTCAGAGTTTCAGCTGTTTTTAAGTTTTCTGGAAGTTCATTCCAGATTTGTGGTGCATAGAAGCTCAATGCTGCTTCTCCATGTTTGGTTCTGGTTCTGCTCTGCATCCCAGAACCAGAACACCTGAGAGGTTTGGAAGGTTGATACAACAGCAAATCTTTAATGTATTGTGGGGCTAAACCATTTAGGGATTTATAAGCTAACAACAGAATTCAAATACATTCAAATTCAAATTAAATTCAAACTGTTTTATTGATCCCAAAGGATTAACTTAGTATTCCTTTAAGTGTTTTAAACTATTATAATGTATTGAGTTTTGCTCCAGGACAAGGAATTTTAAAGACACCGTCCACCTACTACAAAGTTTAAAATAAAAAAATTTCAGCAAACACAAGAAAAACATACGTTGTTGTGTTCACATGGCCCAGGTTAGTTCAGTCAGATATTTGGAAAAATTATATTTTTTTTCAGCACATGATGATTCACACTGGTGAAAAGCCGTTTTCATGTGTGACTTGTGGAAAAGGTTTTAGTAAAAATCAGAAATTAACTGAGCACATGATGAGCCACACTGGTGAAAAGCCATTTACATGTGTGACCTGTGGAAAAAGTTTTAGTGTAAAGTGGAGTTTAACTCAGCACATGAGGATCCACACTGGAGAAAAACCGTTTTTATGTGTGAACTGTGGTAAAAGTTTTTGTGTATATTTTTGTGTATATTTTATTCAAATTTTGTGCTTTATCCATAGGACCTGTTTTGTCCCTCTTCTCAAGAATCACTGAACTATTTTATGTGAACATGAAGGTTCAGGTCAGAGTCTATCACTACACCCACATTTCTGGCTGATCTCTGGTTTCCAGCTGTCATAAATTAAGCTGTGCGTCTTCAACCTTTGTAGCACAGAGAGCCATTCTGGATAATATTTTCATTTAGAGCCACAAATGTTACATTGTCTTGATACATTTCAAGACAAATGTATCAAGACAGAAGAAATGTATCTTCTATCTGCTAGAAGATACAATTCTTCTAGGAAATTGGTCATTCTTAACAAAACAAAATAATTTGGGTACATTTTCCTCTGTGTGTCAGACAGTCTGCAGAGCCACAGGCTGCAGAATCCTGTTCTAGATCATTCCGCTTCAGGTCCAAAGATGATAACTTCAGTTTTGTTTTTGTTCAACTGGAGAAAATTATGGCAAATCCACACATTTATCTGCTCTAAGCATCTGTTCAGTGCACAAATGGGAGTTAACTGGGGACATTGTAATGTAGAGCTGTGTATCATTTATGGTACATAATCATATTCTTTGTTCTACCCTGAGCCAGTGGGAGCATGTAGATATTGAATTACAGGGATCCTAAAAGACCCAATAGACTTGCAACTAGCACTGCAGTGGAAGGAAGTGAACAAACTGAAGTTATGTAGCACATTTTTACTCATGCTGGACTCTTCAGACACTTTAATGGTACCTATCAAATTCACCCACTCAGAGTTTACAGGTTTTTAATACTAAAAAAATTATAAAGAAAACATCACTTTCCTTCTAGTTGATGTATTTTCTTTCTTTTCAGACTAAATCATATTGAAGGATTTAACATGAGAAAATATAAAAAGTAAATATTTGAACATTGACTGCAAACTATTTTTGATTCAGGCATTATGTTTGCTGAAGACTTTTGCTCAGTTAGGTCTTTGTTGTATCATTTACAGCCTATAATCTCTTCAGCAGATGATGAAGGTTATTTTGAACACATTTTGGTATTTCCTTTGAGATATGGCATTGGTTTGGGATATGAACAAATTTAAATGTGAAGAGAGTTAGAACAGAACAAGACCTTCATATATGTTTATATTATTATAGATATTATATTGTTTTTTCACATCTGCCTGCTGACAATAGATGAAAAGTGTGGGTGCATATGTGAAGCAAAGGCAGAAAGAAACCTTCAAATGTCTCCATCTGAACATGGAGAAAGCTTCACTGCTCGTGATTTTCCATCAGTAAGTGTCTCTTTTTCATGAAAAAAAAAAATCAACAATAAAGTAACATTCCCAAGGTCACAAACTGTGCTAATCTTTGCTTAGTTTAAACTCAAATATTAGTCAATTTGACTGGTTCCACTCTGTGGGGTCCAGACCTGTTGGCACCACTTCCTCACCTTTAGCCTCAGATCAATCCCTCCACATCCTGTCGGCTGTGTTTGCACAGCTTGATACCCAATGCTCGTACTAATATAGTACATTACCTCCAAGCAGAGCAAATGATTGCAGTGTGTTGTAATGTGAGGTGAATGCAGCTGGATCGTCAAAGCGGTCAAGCTGCCAGATCTGTGATGCTTAGAACTGGACCTGATGAAATCAGTTAATTACAAAAAACTGAACACCTATTGTATTTTTTGATTTCTACAGCTTTTTATTTGTATTATTATTAATATTAGTATTATTATTGTAGACATGTTTTTCCACAACATGCTACATATTAAATGGAAACACCTTTGTTGATAGTTTTTTCTTGCAGAATTGTTACATCTGTTTGGTTTGTGTCAAAGTTGAGCATTATGTTTCATTTCTTAGATGAAGTTATGTGTAGGATGAACTGGACACATTTAATGTATTCCACACACTTTTCAACTTTTTTTCTACTAAACACTTTGTTCTGTTTTCAATGGGACGCCATTTCCACCATTTTATTTTATTATCAGAATGGCAGAAACAGGCTTCCATAGTTTCCTGCTTTGTTTTGTTAATTTGAAGAACACAACACAAACACTGATGATGATAGATATCATCTCTAAAACTGTTTGAATGAATGAAATTCTGTCACAGGACATTGGCTGCATGTATATACTGTATATAATATACAGTATATGTAGTTGTTTTTTTTACACAGTTACTCTTTCATTCAAAAGCTCAGTGCTGTAGCTCGTTTTCCGCAGAACACTAGAAGCTAAAATGAATCTAATAGACATTCGTGTTTAACTTTTGAATTGGTGTTCTGCTACTTATTTAACTCAACAGTTTCTATATTGTAAGTATTCATAAAAAAAAAAAGAAGCCGTAAGGTTCTGTGTGAAAAACTAAATGGTCCTTTGCCAGCAGGTTCCTGACATGCAACTGGACTCAACTGATCATCAAGAGGGGTGATTTCACCTCCACCCTTGCTTCACCTTTGTGTCCTTCAAATGCTCCTTCATGTTGGAGGGTTTGAGTGTGCAGTGTGTCCCAATTCTTCACATCTGGCTTTAGTCCCGCCCCTTTTGGGTCCTATTTTAGCACTTCTACTAAGCCCGCAGACTTTGGTGAAGTGTTTTACCCACAATTCATTACTAAAAACTTTTTTTTCTTTTCTTTTTTTTTTTTGCCAACAAGTCTCTGATTTGTAAATATCTAAACAATTCTCGATTCCATAACCCAAAGATAATAGAAGCTCATCATTTCTTCCTTCTTGAACAAAACTGTATGTTGCAGGACTTTTATTTGACCATCACTGTTCTGTTTTATCCTGCTGGGACGTTTAGTACTGGGAAGACTGGAAACTGTCAAGTTGGAACTATAATTTGACGAACCTGCTGATATGTCCCCTGCTAAATCCAATGGAACCAGAAAAAGAGTAATAAACAATGACGGTATGGAATATGGGACGTATATTTTTATTCCTGAACAATTTAACCTGTGTGATTAGATATTTTTCTTTTTCATTTTTGGATTGTGATTAATGTGGCCAGATAAGATGGAAAACTACCCAGGCTGTTGACCTTAGTATAGCAGAGGGGAGGAGTGTGGCTTCTCACCACCATTATGGACAATTTGAAAAGTGAAGGACACTTAGGCTGAAGCATGAAATGTCCTGCCAAGCAAGTATGACTTTTAGTAAAGCAAAAATGTTCATCTTCTTTCTCTAAAAGTTCTTCTGTGAAATAATTTTTACTATTTTACACATATTCTCTCGCCTGATGACCACTGGAGAGAGGTACCAGCCACCCTTATGACCCTGCAAGGATAAGCATGTTCAGATAATGGATGGATGGAAGATATGTTTTTACTCCAATCATTTCCAAAACTGCTCTGCAGGTTGATAGAGATTCAGAGTGTGTGACAGTGCAAACATCAGAGTGTTTGAGAGGCAAGAAAAAGTGAGAGAGATCATAGATATGCAGCCTCACTTCCTCCCACCCCAGGGCACCCTAATTGAGTGGAGGGGTTTGTTATATAAACAAGTGCAGCTCAAGTTGAAAATGTAATAGCGGGAGAGCATACATCATGCATTCTGAAAATGATATGTTCCAGTGGGTGAACGCTGGTGTCAAAAGGCTGCTGATGAAGAGCTGGTTATCGGCGTGGAGAGCCTGCACTATGTGAATCCTCACCTCACCTCTTCTTCACGCCGCTGAACACAAGCGTCTCTAACTGTTCTATTTCTGTACCCACCAATTGGATCATGCTGCTGCTCATCGTTCTACATTTGAAAAGCCTGTTAAAGTGGTAATCTGCAGGATCTTTGTTATTTCCCTGTTTGACGTTGTCTACGTGTTTGCTGCTAAGTGCTCATTAATCCGGTTTCTGCTCCACACTCCCCCTGAGATCAGTGACTGAGTATCGCACCCAGGAGTCTTTTTACATGTGTTTCTGAAGTCGGAGTTTCTCTCAGTGGCAAGTCTTTGTGTCTTCAAGCATGTGGATACTGTTTCTCACACTAGTTTGAGTTTCAGGCAGAGCAGAAACTCGGAGACAGAAGAAAGTCAGAAGTCTAAGTCATGATGATAATAATTACTCTGTAGGGAGAGACTGAACACAAAGATGCAGTGGAGATGAGATGATGAAGTCATTGTTGAACCTTCAAGCAGGCAGAAACAATGTCAACATGATGGGAAATACAAATGGAAGAACCTTCTACATCCTGACAGAAGGTGGCTGAACTTCGGATGTTCCACAGCTTTTAACTCAGTAGCTACATGTTACCATGTCATGAACAGAGCTTTATGATTGAGCATCATTGACAGCAACAATTCAAAAAGAGAAAACAACAAATACATAAAAGTGAGGTTTATCGATGTCAGAGAAAAACTAAAAAGGCCAAATCTCTGGGCAGTGTCCATCACCACCAACTGACTAGATGAATGTTATCCTCAGTTTGCATAAAGAATGTTAGTCATGTACTGGGCCTAGAACACTCTTTTCTACCAGAAGACACTGAAACAGAGTGGGACCTTAAGATGAAGCACATTTGGATTACACAGTAAGTAGAACAATGATTCAAAGCTCTGTGGCATGTCCAACCTTCAAAGACAAGAAAAAAATTAAAAATTCAAAATAAAATGAAGATTGTGAAGTGACCTACTCAAAATCTTGACTTAAATCTAAATATGGTACTGTGGCGTGACCTTAAACAGGCTGATCATTGTCAAAAACACTGCCTTGTGACTGAATTTAAACTGTTGTGTGAGTAGAAGGATGGACCAAAATTTCTCCACAGTTAACAATTGGATGGCGCAAGCATTTATAAGATTCAGGGGGATTTAAATCCCAAAATATAAAATATAAATATATATTTTATATATAAATATATAAATATATAAATATATATAAATATATAAATATATAAATATATAAATAAATATAAAATATAAATCCCAAACATTTATAAGAATGTTTGGGATTTTTTTTTTTTTTAACATTTTGCATTTAGTCAGTTTATCTTTTGGAGTGATGGTGGTGACAGAGGTAGGAGTTTGCCCTGCAATCAGTGGAACTCCCCAGGGCAGCTGTGGCTGCACTTGTGTAGCTAGGGATCATCAGTGTGACTGTGTGGGGAATGACTGATTTCATTGTAAAGCCTCCTTGAAGGTCCAAAAATGCCGATAAATTGACCGGGCGATAAATGTATCCTATAATATATATGCATATAGTATATAATGTAAACAGTACTGTCAGAGATGCAATAAATGTATCAGGTGTGTGAATGATCCACATTATTAGCAGAAATAGAGGGCCCCAAAACCACATTTCACTTAGGGCCCCATGGAGGCTTGGGCCGGTCCTGGAAATGGCTGTGAAGTCCTTTTATATTTTAATGACTTTGTTTCTCATTTGTTCTTGAATTTGTTTAGATCGGTGCATAATTAATTGCTAGTTAGATCTTTTTTCCTACTTCACTTAGATAAATTTATTGGAAGTGCTTTCTTGATTCTTTGATTAAGACAATAAATCAAAAAAAGGTGAAACATTTAAAGTAACCTTTTTAAAAAGAAATTAATTCATAATTTACCAAGGTGGGCAATTATTTTTGATATTGACCCAGACTGGATTAAAAAGCTTTTTTTTTTTTTTTTTTACTAAATAATAAAATTACACAGCAATAATTTTAAACTTAATATTTAGTTTGCTAACTAAATATTAAGCTCCGAACTGAATATTTAGTTTAGAGCTAATGATTTGGTTTGAAGTTAATTTAGCTAGTGAGTTAAATATTCAATTGGTTAAGAAATGTGCTAACCGTGCTAGCTAAATATTTATATTAACTAGACATTTGTCGTGCAACAGGCTACATAGCCCGAATTATTGCTGTTCATGATTACTGTATAACTTTACTAATGGTACCCCATAGAATAATGCTTATTTAATTTTTTTCTGTTTTTTTTTTTTTTTTTTGTCTGATATTGAAATTGGTTTAATAATCTAAAACACTCGAGTATCAAAAAAGAAAAAAAACAGAAGAGTTTTCACAAACATAATTACATTGCACCCAACTGTAACTTCAGAGAAAAGAACAGCATGAACAAGGAATGAAAACTGCTGGGATTATTAGGGCTCTATTTTTCATAGTTGATAGTTTAAGTTTAAAGTGCTTGAATTGTTGCTGAGAGAATTGAAGGAGTTCTGAGTAACCAGGAGTTACATTAACTAGACATTAGAAATCAGAACATCTTTAATTTGAGACACAGCATCGATCAGCAGCACGCACACTTACACACCCACAAAGGCAAAAAGTGCTCCTCTACATTTTAAAACAGAATAATGCTGTTTAACAATAACCACCTCTGCGGTTTAGCTGCTATCTGTAAAGCTTGCACAGCGTAGCGCTCGGTAAATAGGAGATGGAGAGTCTGGTGTGAATCAATAAAAGCCATCAAACACCTGAGGGGTCCCCCAATTTTCCCACAAACCACTCCACCCCCTGGGCAGGGGGGAACAATAGCAGGGCATCAATACCTGCAATTGGGGAAAGAAGGGCAGAAAACAGTGGGCATAGCACACAAGTGGGTAACCTCTCCTTCACACGGCAAATGGACACACAATCGTTTGCATCAATTCAGTCCAATAGGAGATGGAAGGCAGGATGGGTATGGGGTGCCATTAGGACAGTATTGGTGTAGAAAGTGGGCGCCACAGAGGAAGAAGGGGTGTGAAGGTTTATAAAGCAGATAAAGATGGAGACGCAGGGGGGATATAGGTGTTTTCAATTACCTCCAAATTCAGAGCAATTTCCTCCTCTTTCTGACCGCACCTCCCACTGTGAGACTGATGAGAGTCCTGAACAAAGGGGTGTGGAGATCGCGATTGTTTGACTGCAGGTTGGTGGGGAGAAGCAGGAGGAGGTCAGTTTTCATCCAGCTGCTTTGTTCAACCTTTCTCTGTCACCTTACATCTTCTGCACTGGTTCCCTTTCTCTTTCTCTCTCTTTTTTCTTTTGCAGTAGACAGAAACTTCAGACAGCAATTCAACTTGTGTCTGGATGTTGATAAGCTCCTTCCTGAGAGCAAGAGATACTCTTGTGCAGTCTAAAACTTCAACATACCAGAACATACATACACAAAACACCAGCAGAGTTTTGCCTCATTCAGTAGGAAACGGACTGCTTCTGAATTACAGTGTTTAAATTCTGACCTCAATGATTTTGATTGCCTTTAGATAAAAAAAAACCTCAAAAAGCAAAGGCTGGGAAGTGTAATGTTTCAAATATACTTACAGCAGAAGCTTTTTGTTGCTACGTTGCTCTGAAAGCCCCTCAGCATTCTGATGAAAGTACCTGCCCCTCCTGGCAATTTAAATTCTTTATTGTAGGAGCAACAAGGGAATTCAATATAAGGGTTAGGTAAAACATTTTCTTGATTGTCAGTGTGTGTTCATATTATCAGGATCCAACAGGCCTGTAGGTGGGTTAAAGAAAATGGATTAGTGTTTTGAAGACAAAACCATTATACAAAACCAAATTGGTTTTCCATTTCAGGTTAATTTGAAAGATGTTTGACCATAGATGGAAATATTTCAAACTCTATTGAACAACCTTTCAATACATGTTTGCTCAGGAGGTGGGACTGCTGCAAAGTCAGTGACTTGATGTGATCAATTAGGGTTTCTAGATAAAAAACAAAACTTACCTTCAGACCTGGTCTGATGGTGGGACATTCCCATCATGTCTATACTTTCATATAACTGTTTGAACTGATGGACGTGACATCTTCAGGCATCTGGATTTTGTTTCTAAGGATGAACCGAACTGGAGCAGTGGTGGTAATGTTAAATATGGTAAGAACTACAAATAGCCAAACATGATGACATCATATTGAAGTGTCAGAGGTTTGGTGTCTGGCCACGCCCCTTCAAAATACTCAAAAACTCACTGTTTCGAAAAGTTTTATTCCCCCATGCCTTATGAGCTGATGGCTATATGCAGCAGAAAACTTGCAGAGCATTGCCATGATGATCATTGTGGCAGCATCATGCTGCGAAAATCATTGATTCAGTAAGACAGGTGAACTTGTCATAATTGATGGGAAAATTGATGGATCTAAATGCAGTAGAATCCTGAAAGATGATCTCTCAAACGATGCAAAAAACTTGAGCCTGCATTGGAGGTTCCCTCTCAAGCAAACAACCTAAACATACAACCAGAACAGATCAAAGCATTTTGTACGTTTAAGGTTATAGATCCCTATACTGGATCTATAACTGGATCTATAGGGATCTATAACTATAGATCTCTATACTGTCTTATACTGGACTGGTCCAGTCAAAGTCTAGACCTAAATCCAACAGAGAATCGATGGCAAGACTTGAAATGTTATGTTCATAGAGGCTCTTTTTTAATTTGACTGAGTTTGAGCTATTTTGCGAAGAGGAATAGTAGATCTTCTCAGTCTGTAGAAATTCAGTTCTGGCAGCAACAAAACCCTAAAGATGTGGTTCTATAAGGTATTGACTAAGGGAGCCTGAACACATTTCAGGTATTAGCAAAAAATATAAAATTTGGTCTCATTTTCCTACAACTTTACTTTCATGCACTACTTTGTAATTATCTTTAGCATAACATTTTAATAAGACACATTTAAGTTTGTGGCTAAAGTGAAAAATAAAATAATTTTTTTGTATATGAACTGGAACTGTTTTGTGTTATGCAATGTCTTGTGATGACTTGCTAATGAATTGGCTCTATATGAATAAACTAACTTGGAAAATCTTGCCAACTATCCTGACATTCTGAGAGGTTTGATGATTAGAATGAGGAAATAACCTGATCCTAATCCAAGCTGTAAAAGCATCACTTCTAACCTGTTTCACTAAAAAGAGTGGAAATGGAAAACAAATACTGCACATCAACATGGGATTGGGCCCATTGTGGTTTTAGTTTTGAAGTACAAAAATAAACACAGGAACAATTACTCTCCAACGCAGTGTAGACCCACAAGAACCTCTCTGCAGGAGACAGGAAGAGTCGTCTGTTTATGTCAGCACATGAACATACATAATGCCAGGTCACTTCCTCAACTCCTTTCACACATTCACTGTAACACTACAGCGGTAATTCCAGGATTCCTGCCCAGGCACATTTACAATAAATATTACACAGATGGTCAGAAAACTGAGCTGCCAACTCCATGATATGTTTTCTTCTTCTGATTTTACTAAAATACTACAGGTAATGAGAGTAGTTCCTATGTGGTACAGAGGGCCTGTCAATAAAAGCTGTAAAGACATAGCAGTGCAATTTTACAGGAAAATAAATTTCACAGGGAATCTTCAGAAATGTCTCATTTATTCAACCCCATTTAAAACATCTCTCCATGCTTTCATTTACAGTAGAACAAACAAGATGTTTAAAAGACAACCCACAAGAAGACAAGTGTAAAAATACACGAGAAAAAGTTACGTTTTTTAATAGTTGTTTTGAAACACGCTACTGTAGAGGCCCCCTGTGGTGAAAACGTTTCTTATGTGAGGGTGTATGAAGATCAGAAAAAAAAAATTATATATATATCTATATCTATCTATATATATATATATATATATAGATATATATATAAAAAATTATATATATATATCTATATCTATCTATATATA
>CAEFZY010002770.1:0-23666 GCA_903066815.1 Brachyrhaphis roseni
ACCACCATTTTCCAAACCACTCTCCACTATGGCAAGCCGTTTTATCATAAAATCAGTTTAACATTACTCTCCATAATTAGTTAATAGATATCTACATTTTCACTATTCTGACTGGTGAATTATTACATTATTAAAGTTATTACATTCACATTCTGACTAGTAAGAATAATAATTGAAGATATCTTCAGTTCAAGACGTCATTTGAAGGGTCTCACATCTATAATTACAATTTAAGATATCTCAAATGTAAATGACTGGTCAAAGTTGCGTTTTAGACATCTGAATTAATAATTGTGCGTATGTCACTGAGCTGTCCAAACAGATGCCTGCAGAATTTTACACACATTTAAGATTTCTTGAATTAGAATCAAACTGGTCAGACCAAAAGGAGAGATATCTTTAATTTACTTTATGACTATTCATAATTTTATTGTTGGCTTCTAAAATATATGTTTCAGTCAGCAATTAATTCTAAATATCTTTAATTAAAGCTTCCATACAAAGTAATGGTAAATCTGACATCATTTATATTTGTCAGTAATCTCAAGTTGGTATTTTGTCTGGTCAAAATCTAATTAGAGATATCTTAATTTATTATGTTTATAGTCATAAAACAATTTCAGATATCTGGATTGTAAGTGCACTGTAAAAACTAGTCTAGTGCAAATATATTAGTACAGTTGAAATTAGACAACACTAACTTACAGGTGACTTTTCAGAAAGTTAAATGAGCTTGTTTTAAGTAAATAATTCCTCAATAATGATTGTTTTATAAGATTTTTTTTTTTTTTACGTAAGACATTTTTTCTGTATTATAAGTGAAATAAACTACAAGAGGAACTACAACTTTAAAAAAAATTCTATATTTATTTAAAACAAGCTCCTATATCTTTCTGAAGATTTACTTTTAAGCTAGTTTTGGCTAATACCAACTGTACTAGGAGATTTGCACAAGAAACTAGAGCAAAAATATTTGGTAACATTTTGTGTTTTTCCAGCGTGATGAGACCGATTTTATGTCATAACAGCTTGCCATACTGTGAGGCCTTTACCTCCCTCTCTCATACTGTATTAGTCCAACCTCATCTCAGCTAAGTTTTTCTCTAAAGCTCTTACAGTAATGACTGGCCGTCTTGTTTTTTGTTTTTTTGTTTTAAACTTTGTAACTATGAGCAACCAGACGAGAATCCCGCGGAAAACCACGAGGATTTCCGAGGTTTCCTAATGACGCTCCACTCCTGCGTGGAAACAAGCTGAAATGAGAAACAGAGGCAACCCAGCGCTTTACTCCGTTTGCTCTCTGGCTTACAGTGACTCACATGTGAAGAATGTGGTGGGCCGGACCTGAGAGTTATTAATATCTCCTTTCCTAGGGTCCGCTAACTCCCACTGTACCTTTATGAAAGATTTCCCTATTTGAAGGGTCTGAGTGGAGGAACGCCACACCCTCCACTGTGTGTTTTGAGAAGGAAAACCTGAGCTAATGTGCAAAACAAGATAAAATCCAGCAGAAACGAACCTTATATGGTCACAAACTCCGCTTATTTGTGTATTTTTTTTGTCTTGAAAGCAGAGTGGAAGAAAATCCCCGGGGCAGTTCGAACAATGCCTGACTGAAAAGAGTCATAAATCATTTACAATGCTTTATGCCCAGGTCAATATTGCAGCAATCGAGGGAGAAACAGGCAGGTTGCAGCTGATGACCCCCAACAGCAGAGCTTACTCAACAAAACCGGGGTCTCCGCTTGTACGTCACGCAGCAGCGGACATGCGGGGGATTCCTCAAAGTTGAGGTGGAAGCAGAGCGGCGGCCATCTTCTGCAGGGAAGGAGCGACATCTGGTGGAGGAAGGTTTTCCTTTTTATTCATTTCAACGAGTTTTCACCAGAAAATAAGTCAAAGTTGTTAGATCAGGGGGGTCCAACGTGCGGTTCTAGGGCCATTTGGGGCCCATGACTTCAGGATAACAAAAGAAATTCAGGCAAAATTATCACAAACAAGTAAAATAGTCTTAAACTAGAAAATATTAGCTTTAACACAAAGGATTCTCTTTTTGCATTTTCTTCAAGAAGCAGACTTTCACTCAAAAACCAGCTTTGCTTCAACCTAATCTGTTTTTAATGAATTCAAAGAAAAAGTTTCATAAGTCCTGACTTTATTCATTAGATTTGATTAAACTTTTATTTTGTTGTTTTATATTTATTATGTTCTGCAGGTTAAGTGTTGCATATGCTTATTATTTAAATAAATCCACCTCCTCAGTGCTGAGGTATCAGAATGAATCCCAGATACACCTGGATAAACTCAGGCTTACAGCCAGTCTACAAATTACTCAGTTGCTTTTAATCAATTATTTCATATAAATGTATTGTTTACTTCCTTTTTTCTACAGCAGGAGACGTTGTGTCAAAAAGGCGTAACAAACTAAATTTCAAAATGTTGGAAAAACTTATTTTTTTGGATGAAAATTTGGAAAAAAAATTAAATAAAACAGTCCACAAGCATCCTGATTCCAAACACTTTCACTTAAATTTTCACTTTATGGTTCACATTATTTATTGACTGAATCTAAGAATATAAAAAATATTTTGAATTTAACTGAAGATATGACATAATACAATATATAATATACAATAAAATACAATCTAATCAAATCAGTCTGTCAACTACGTTGCCTGTAGGGATTTTTAATGTCCAGCAGGTGTCGGTATTCAGTGACAGTATCGACACAGTTTTGCTTCATGACGCCTCATTTACCCATCACTAGTTTTAACACAGAAACAGTGAACTACCCCAGCGCCCTTACCACCAGGCTTTGTTAGCTTTCTGGGGGAAATCCTGTATATAAACAGTCAAACCAGAAGTGGTTTTTACATTTAAGCAAGAACAGAGGAAAACTGTTAGAAAGTTTATTTCTTTTATTCTAAAAGTTAACAAATCACATCAAAAATAGTAATTTTTCTTCAGTATTAATGTATTTACATGTCTTTTTTCTCCTCTTAGTTACTGAAATGAACAAAGATGGCACACATGGTAATTAGAAAATATGTAGTTGTGGGGAAAATGGTTGTAATTTTCTGGCATAGCTTCTCAACAAATGACAGAAACGTGAGTGAAACCAAAACATTGAAACATCCTGGGAGCATTTAGAAGCTGAAATGATTTTTGATGTCTTTGATTTGCTTCATCATGTCTCCGATCTGCTGTCCCTGCTCCCTCAGGACGTCCTGGACCACCTTCTTCTGCTGCGCGTTGAGCGGGACGGCCGTCTTGGACGCGGACATCTCCTTGTCCACCTGCGTCTTCTGGTACTCCAGCTTGGTGTTCACCTGCCGGATGCAGTTGTCCAGGTGTTTGAGCTTGTCGCTGACGCTCTGCAGCTCCTTCCTCATGTCCTTCTCGCTGTTGGACAGGACGGGCAGCTGGCTCTGCAGGCTGCACAGAACCTTCTTCACCCGATTCGTCAGCGCCTCCTGACGATACTTTGCGTCTTCGTATTTGTCCGCCAACCTCTCCGCCGCTTCCGTCAGACTCTTCCTCTCCTCCCGGCATGACGCCAGCTCCTCCACCTGCTTGACCTTCTGACCCATCAGGAGCTTCACCCTCCTCTCCATCTCCTCGCGTGCCATGTCCTGCTTCATGATGTATTCCTCGCGGAACACCTGCAAGGCAGAATCAACGGTTAACCATTGGATAAATCTGAAAGGACATAATGAGAATCATTTAAGACACTTTCTGCATTTACATTAAACATGTAATCCGTAATTTTTTTTCTGCAGAATAAATGCATGTAGCCCATTTCAATACTTGGACCTACATAACACATAATACTTATGAATTATTGCATTATGTTGGTTATGTTACTCATTTTTTTATTAAAAGATGCATGCAGGGTTAACATTCTCACTATACATCAGTAGGGAACCCTTTAAAGAATATATGTACAAGATATTTTAGTTATATTTGTTTAAAGCATTTTACAGATTTCCTCTAATACATGTTTGAGATTTTAATTTTATGTCTTGATGCAAAATGTTATTTTTTCAACATTAGCCAAATATTGACAAAGATTTGCCCACATTTGTGATGGGAACGTAGTTACTGAAATACATATATTTTTAAAAAAATTAATCACTATTTTCTGTCGTCCTTGTCGCTTATGCCAGTGGTAACATCCGGCGGTTGATCAGGTGACTCCGATGACGCAGTTTTGCAAAATAACCATTTCAATATGGCTGAAAAACCACCGCAAAATCTTCTGCGGTGGTTAACCAACAAATGTATTTTCTAATTTCCATTTGTTGTCTTATAGTTCATGGAAACGCAGCTATTGGTGGATGGATGCTAGCTGCCATTAAGAACCAAAGAAGAAGAAGAAGAAGACCTGCGTGGCTCTGCTGAGGAGCTGCAGACACTCCGCCGGCGGTGTGGACGCCTCCTTGTCACCAGCTTTCAGCACTATGGGGTTGTTGGAGCTCCGCGCCAGGATACTACGGATGTGCTGCTCGAAGGAGTCGCTGGCCAGGCCGCGGAGGGGCGAGCTGGCGGAACCGGGACCCGGATCGGAGCAAAGCAGTGGTGGAGAGGGAGGGCGAATGGAGCTGAGAAGGGGCAACATGATGCACTCATAGCTGGAGGTGATGCAGATCATGGTGGCTCCCAGAGAGAGGTCAGACACGATGAGGAAGCCGCGGACCGGAGCCGAGCGGCGGCTGGGCAGCGGCCGAGTGCAGAGGATGTGCTCCACGATGCAGCGCTTCTCCGCGGCCAGCTCCTGCAGGCTGTCCTTGTCCTCCTCGTTGGACTGGAGGAACTTCTGCAGCTTGTTGAGCCAGATAAGCCCCACGCTGTGCACCCCGGCCTCGTGGGTGCAGTGGTACCGCTGCGGACACAGCGGGTCCCGGTGCAGCTTGATGGGGCAGGTGAAGTCAAACTCCTGCGGCTCGTCCTCCTCCGCTGCCACTCTGAGTGTGAGCTCCAGCTCCACGCATTCAAACACGTAGAGAGCCGGAACCGCCTCCGAGCCTCGGATCCACTCCTCCTCCTCCTCACACTCCAGCACCACGCAGTGATACAGCATCCCCGTTTCCGTGGCGATCACCAGGATGCCGGGGACGCATGGCAGGCACAGGACTGCGCATGCGTCGTAGCCGTAGTTGTCCTCCGCGGCGGGATACATGGGCAGTGGTCCGGCCGGTTTGCTCACGCTGATGCCGGTTGCATAGCTGGTGTAACTCACGTAGGTTTCCCCGTTTTCATAGAGGATGTAGAGGGGATAAACCGGTTGGTTTTTGGAGCACTGCGCCGCCAGCTGCCGCGGAGGACCGGAAGCCGAACCGAAGTCGAAGGCGACTGCTATTTCTCCCAGAGACGCGGCGTAGGAGCGAACCGGCGGGTGGAGGCTGCTGGTTTCATCCTCCGACTGCGACACGGGCAGCAATTTAGCCGGCGTGTGCGGCGACTTCAGCGCGTAGAATCGGATGGTATTGTCGGATGTGAGCAGAACCAGGTGGGGCTCGTCGGTTTCGCTCGGGTACCAAGCCGCCTGTCGCAGCTTCACTGACGGGGAGCTGGTGAAGAAGCGCTCCGCCACCGGGATGGTCTTGCAGTTGATCTTTTCCCGGCCGCCCTCGAAGTCGGACCGCTTCCCCCACCGCTGAGGGAGCTCCAGAACCGAAACCCCTCTCTGGCCGACCAGCGCGACGAGGTGCTGTGTGGGGCTCAGCAGCAGCTGGCACACCTGGAACAGAGGCGGGTTGATGCACTGGAGCGTCTGGTACTTCCCGCTGCTTTCGGACTCCGCGGAGTTCAACTGCCGCAGGTTGGTGGTGTAAAACACGCCTTCAGAGTCGTCCCACAGGAAAAAGTCTCCACCCAGACAAAACGTCAGGTTCTTAGCCGTTTCCTTCTCATTTCTCTCGGACTCCGGGTCCAGTCTCTCTCGTATCTTCTTGAAAATAGTGTGATTTGGTAAATCATTCAGCCACCGATCTGCACCGAACGCCGCCATCTTGATCAATTGGCCGAACATTCGTCATCAGCGTCTTCTTCGTGTTTAACGAAGCCATGTTTATAGGGCATTACAGCCGCCTGCCGGCAGAGATTTGTACTACAAGAAATCAAGTTGACTTCCAGTTTCCTCGAAAATCTCACAATAAAAATATGAAGAACTAAACTGTGTGACTTGTTAATAGTTCTGCCCATTATCACTGGCAATTACATTTACACATTTTGCCATGACGCAACTTAAAGGCAAGACCACAGAACTAGAAAGATTACATGGAAATATGTATGTGTGTAACTTCTATTTAATCTCTTTCGAGAAAGACCTGGTTGATATCCCTCTGGAGAGCTGCAAGTATGACAACAGCACAACGAAATAGAGTTTTGCAATAAATGCATGCAAAAAGATAGATACAGTAAAACAGTTGTAACTGTATTTACATCTCACAAAAATAGTCTGTCTACACAATAGATGTTTGTGACTTTGTCCCTCTTTGTTTATATTATATTATGATATATTATATTATATTATATTATATTATATTATATTATATTATATTATATTATATTATATTTCCTGTGTAATCATTAAACAGACCTGTCAGGTTCCCTTTCCAATATGGCGGATTATTTTAACGTTCCGGGCTGATGGGAACCCGTCAGTTACATGCTGCCCTTGGCAACGCCTCCTAACGTATGACTGTGGCCCGGTGTCGTACATTTTGCAGACTCACCATGGCGTTGAAAGAGACAGCGGGGCTGTATGAGACCCTGAAAGCTGAGTGGAACAAGAAAAACCCGAACCTGAATAAATGCGGGGACCTTCTGAGCAAGTTGAAGGTGACAGATCTGTCTGGTTTATTTATTTGTTTTTGTTTGAGTAAAATCGGGATTTATTTCCACACTCTGAAGCTGGAGCGCTATGAGCTAACATAGCTAGCATGCTAACAGTCTAGCTTAGCTTAGCAGAGGTGTTTTGTTTTGCAGTTATTATGATTATCTACATTTGATTCTAGTCTTATCTACTTTTGTAATAACTTGTATTTGTATTTTTACGCGAAGGCATTTTAAAAGTCATTTTTAAACTCTAATTACAGCTCGATAAACAAACGTATAATGTGTTTTTTGAGGAGCTTCGGTATTAAAAACAATCTAATCTGCTTTAATATGGAATAATTATTCGTATATTTAAAAGAAGATGTATATTTTTCTACTTGTACAGATAATTTAAATGCTAAATTACACAAAGATAAACAATAAAAGCGTTACATGCATTAAGTTTCTTACTATAAAAGCTCAACACTAATGTTAATTAATGTAGCTTTTGATTAAATCTGGGATTATAACCAAAAATCTGATTGTTGGAGTTATTTTGCAGGGATTTTTAAAATGATTATGTTATTATTACTTGCCAGTTGTCTCTTTACTTTTTGAGTCGATTGTTTAATTTATTCATTTTGTGCTATTTTTCTAACACTTTTTAATTCTTTGATTTATAAAATTAGATTTTAGTTAAAGAAAAGACTTCCCAAATTATAATAACATAGTAACCATTCACTCAGTCAGTTGAAATATAATTTGTTTCGACAAAAACTGAAGTAAACAATGTTGGTTTTTTTTAATTTATTTTTTTTGTGTAGGTTTCACTGCTGGAGCTGAACTTTTTACCTACCAGTGGCTCTGCGATCACCAAGCAGCAGCTCATTTTAGCTCGTAAGTAAACAGAATCGGGTTGAGCTCCAGCTATCTTGGATGACATTATAATGAAATATTAGTTTTAATCAGAACTGACTCGTGTTTCAGGGGATGTCCTTGAGATCGGAGCCCTGTGGAGCATCCTGAAGAAAGACATCCCGTCTTTTGAGCGATACATGGCTCAGCTAAAGTGTTACTACTTTGACTACAAGTAATGTCCCATGTTTTGTCTTCTACATTCATGTGAGAATTTATTTTGAACAGTTGAGTTTCTCTTATAAAATATATGCTTTATTTG
This sequence comes from Brachyrhaphis roseni, assembly GCA_903066815.1. Lineage (NCBI taxonomy): Eukaryota > Metazoa > Chordata > Actinopteri > Cyprinodontiformes > Poeciliidae > Brachyrhaphis > Brachyrhaphis roseni. Next base: position 7,997 of record CAEFZY010002770.1, read on the forward strand.
TCGCTATGTTTTAGGGATGAACTTCCTGCAGCCGCCTACATGCACCAGTTGCTTGGACTCAACCTGCTCTTCCTGCTCTCTCAGAACCGAGTGTCTGAGTTTCACACAGAGCTGGAGAGACTGAGCGCTCGAGACATTCAGACCAACATTTACATCAAACATCCCGTCTCCTTAGAACAGGTAGAGTAATTTATTCCTGGAAGCAGCAGGAAGATAGAATACCAAATTTACTTTAATCAGTTGCAGATTTGAATTTTATTTTTATTTAATCTGTTCTGACAAGTGGAATAACTTATTGATTTTATATTTTTTTGAAAAAAGAACAGTTTTGAATTTTTTATTTGCAAAAAGAACAGCTTAATTTTTTCTTTTATTTACAAAAAATGTTTTTAATTATTTTAGCTTTCGTGTACAAAATGAGCAGTTTTTTCTTTTACTAAACTGCTTTTTTTATTTTAACAAACAGTATTTATTTATCTTTTTTATCTAAGCAATTTATTTTTAAAAGTACAGTTTGGCTTATTCTTTTAAATAAAGAACAGTTTTTTGTTTTTAAATAACTTTTTCATTTATTTAAATAAAAAAATAGTTTTCCTTGTTTTTATTTAAAAATAATTTTGTTATTTAAAAAAAAAAATTCACATTTTTCCTTTTATTTAAAGAGAAAAAAGGCAGTTTTTATGTCTTTGTAAAATAATATAAATTGTGTAACATCCCCAATTAAAAGACATTTAACTGTGCTCTTCTATCCTGACACTTTAAAATGCTTCAGATATCCCTAATGTTGAAAACAGCAGGGGAAAAAATAAAAAAATCTGTTTACAGCTTTTTATCAGCTGGTCGTTTTTAAGCTTTATGCAGATTTATCAGGTTAGGTAAAGCTGCTACAGATTGTAACTTAATCGACTTTCCTCTTCATACTGTGACACAAGCATCGCTGCATCAGAAGGTTTGGTTCATGTCCTGCTTTATTCCTCATCTCAGTAAAATGTATTTGCACATATTCATGTATAATCAGGTAAAAATGTAAAAGATTTAAAGATAAACTTCCACACAGACGAGCTCTGTGTGTGAAAACAGCTTTAGGATCTAATGCCTGTTGTTGGTGGATGTGTTTCTAAAATGTTGTTCTCTCCAACACTGTGTCCACAACAACCCAACCTGATATGAATAATTAATCCTTCCTCTCTTGTCATCTCAGTACCTGATGGAGGGAAGCTACAACAAGGTTTTCCTCGCCAAAGGAAACATCCCAGCTGAGAGTTACAACTTTTTCATCGATATTCTGCTGGACACCATCCGGTAAGAATCAGATGAACCCTAAATTCCTGCATCTATTATTTCATTCTTAATGGCTAGATCTGACTATTCTTCACTCAGTAACAACTTCCACACTGAAAATGGTTGTCAGCAGTGTTCATGTGTGGTGCAGTCACCGACTGGAAAAGGTCAGGGTTTAAAGGTCAGAGCAAATAGAGCTGAAAACAATCTTACTCTAAATCAGCTGATCAGCAGCTGATTTATATCTTATATTTTATTTCTATTTCATCACAACGAGACAAAAGAACGAGATTCTCTGTAGGTAACACTGCAAGAACACAAACTACTACAAAGTGTATTTCTTCAGTTCCTAGTGCAAATATCTCATTACACTTAAAACAAAAATTATTTTTCAGCTACATATAGGAGCTTCTTTTAAGTAGGTAACTCCTTAATATTAATAAAACATACCAGTTAGTTGGTAGATTATTTCACGTCTTCAAGACATTTTTTCTCATATTATAATTTAAATAATCTGCCGGTGGTTCTAATACTTTTCTTTCGACATTTTTTAAATAAAATTTGAACAGTAAATGGATCAATATTTCATTCCCCAATTTAAAAGAATCATGCTTCTGCAGTTTTATAAGTTGTATTGGAAAATATTTTCTTGACTACATTTGAGGTAGAAACGTGACTCAGAAGGTTTATTTTTATGGAACCACTAACAGCTGCAGCTAATATTCATTTCAGTGATCAACTATTCTGAGGATTAATTGATTAACCTGCTAAAAAATATATATATTCTGCAGATTTTTCATTAGACCACTTAAGCTTTTTATACAATATTAGAAGAATAAATAAGAAAATTAATTAACGTTTATTGCCTAAAATGCAACAACGTAACATTCCCTTAGTGAGCGCTTCATATTTTTGTAATAAAAAATGAATCAGTAGCTAAAGATGATTCCTAACATGAACATGTGAAAAGTTTAACACAAATCAATATAGTGTCAGGCTGATCTATTGATCATTTCTTTAGATTAATCGACTGATAATTGGATTGCAAAAGATGTTTAATAGGAGCTTTTTACAGAATCCTAACCAGGTGAAACTGAAACTGCCACTTGAGGAGCTCTGGCTAGAAAATATTTACAGACAAAGAAGATTTTTTATCTTTTAAATGCGAAATGTGTGTATTTTTCACACAGGTTTTGTTTTAATTTCAGCTCTGATTGTGTTGTTCTGTCAGCAAATGACTTTTTTTGAGTCTCTATTCTCCAATTAATAATTAATGGTTTACTAAATTGACTGACAATTATTTAAATAAGCGATTAATCACAATTAATCGCTTCAGCCCTGTTGAGATTAATGTATTTATTCTCTTGCAGTGATGAGATTGCGGGTTGCATAGAAAAGGCCTACGAACAGATCCAGTTCAGTGAAGCAACCAGAGTTCTTTTCTTCAACTCTCCCAAAAAGATGACAGACTACGCCAAGAAGGTGAAACAAGCATTTTACGTTACGGAAAAACCTTCGTTTTATCCTCATTTGAAACTTTACGTTTATGTCACATTAATAAGGACAGAAATTTCACAGTGTGTTTTCACACAAGCTGTGAAATATGAACAGCACATGAATTGGAGAACGACCCGGTGACCTGATGAGGTTTCTGTCCCGTTTGTCCTCAGAGAGGCTGGACTCAGAACCGGGACGGCTGCTACACCTTCACCAGCCAGCAGCAGCGGACGGAGGAGGTGAACATCCCCTCCACAGAGCTGGCGCAGCAGGTCATCGAATACGCGCGACACCTGGAAATGATTGTGTAATCCGCAACCCGGGGACACTCAGCCACGCAGAGACGAACACGCCGCCGCGCCAGGAAGCATCAGACCGCTTCAAACTCCAGCGCCGCCGTTCCCTCAGAGCGGACCTGCGGGTCCCTCTGTCCGCCTCTACACACCAAACCGAGTTTAATCTGGATTATTTTCAACATTTACCTTGGACTTTTTTGTTTTTTAAGCTTGATTAAACGCATAGAGCTTTTTATTTTCTTCATTACTTTCAGAAATGTAATTTTCTTTGTGCCCACAACTGAAAGAAACGCCATTAAAATTTGTTTTCTAACCAGTGATGTCACTTCCTCCCCGGATAGTTTATATTATAACAAAATTATTTGTTTGCAATAAACTGTTCAGAAAATAATCCTTTACTTATCTATGAATTTATTTAGCTCTGTTGCTTTATCATTTCCAGCTTGATTTTCAAAATTTTCCTTTGAAAAGAAATTGAACTCAGAAAAGATCCTGCAGGAGATTCATAAAATGTTTTTAACAAATTATAAGCAGAAGGTGAAAATTTTGTTACTTTTACTTTATCTCAACCATATTCACATCCACAATTCAAATATTATGATACATATTTAGAAAAACGTTTGTTTGAGAAGCAGGTAGGCAGAAGAATGAACTTATTTAATCCTCCCCCCTTTCTTTCCTTTGCACATTATTCTGTATTTAATGGGGAAAAGAATTAACATGTATATGTAAAAATAAAATAGGTTATATATATATATATATTTGCAACAGAGAGATAAAGGACAGAAGTCAGTTCTTTAAAGCAAACAAATCCACCAAAAACTGTCTTCACAGCGGTGGAGTCAATTTCACTCCGTTTCTACCATCAACATTGATTCTTCCACCAAATAACCATTTAAAGGGACGGTATTATATGTTTTCCAGACACAAAGCGCCAATTTATAGCACAATCAAGTTACTATGTTAACTTTAGTTGTTATAAAAATGCTACATATATCAGGTATGACTTGACAGAAACACCTTGAAATTGGGTCTCTGTCTCTTTAAAAACTCCTGCTCATTCAGAAACTCTGCCTTCAGGAAGTCATCACAACATGGCTGGTATGTTAACCCATTAATGTTTTTACCAGCGTTTCACTGAGTAGTAGCTCCTAGATTGAGCTCAGTTCCACCAGGGGTTTGCTAATTGCTGCTGGCTAGTCTGAAGGAGCTGAGTGGGGAAGTTGTGTGGGAGGAGCTAGGTCTTGAATAATATGAATTATTTTCCTGCTACAGGCAAATTATAATCATTTTAAAACTATTATTAAATAAAACAAAAATATTTATACATATTTTTAAAAATTACTTCACTCTATTAATTGGTATAGAAAGAGTTATTTTCCTCCTACAGGCGAAATAATCACCATTTTTAACTGTAAAAAAAGTAAACCAAAAATATTCATATTTTGAAAATGTTTAATAAAATATGTAACTTTGTTCATCTTCAGAGGATCAATGAAAGGTTATTCGTGTTTTATGAATACAAATGCATGCCACACTTTTCAGATGTATTATTATTATTATTCATCCAATTCACAATTAGACATCACCTTCTTTTAGTCTATTACACAAGGTCCCGAAAAAAAAAATTACGCATCTAAAAAGTTCAGGAGGAATGAATTTAACTGTTGAATAAAGTTCCTACTGCGCAGGCGCAGTAAGGAGCGCCGCCGGTCGCTGTCCGCGGTGCCGAAACCTTCACTCCATTAATGACTGTATTTATTTTCCCCCTACATGCAACTTTCAAACATTTTTTAAAAATAAAACAAAAATATTTATAGATATTTTTAAATTGTAAAATAAAATATATTGTTTCTGTCGGAGTATCAACCGGAGGTCATTCATGTTTCATGAATATAAACGCATGCCACACTTTTCAGATGCTTTATTAATTATCCATCTCACGATTATAAATTACTATCTTTTGGTTTATTGCATAAAACCATTTAAAAAACATTGAAAAAGTCCAAAAGGAAGGAATTTAACTGTGTAGCATGAAGTTCATACTGCGCATGCGCAGCAAGGAGCGCCGCCTGTCGCTGTCCGCGGTTCTGAAACCATTAATGACCGCAGGAAGAGTTACTTTCCTCCTACATGCAATTTAAAAAACACAATTAAAATAAAACGAAAATATTTATAGATATATTTATATATTTTTTAAAATTAAAATAAAATCTGAGGCTTTTTGTCGTTTTTTCAGAGGATCCACCAGAGGTCATTCATGCTTCATGACACCAGCAGATATAAAACCAGCTCGGCTCTCATTTCCGATCATTTACAGAGCGCTGTGGGAAAGAGAGCGGCCCACCAAGAGCGGAGATGCTGTCAATGATTAGTGCGGATGTGCTGGCACAGGGCAGGTAGAGGGAGAGGAAGAGAGGGAGGAAGAGGAGGGAGGGAGGGAAGGAGGTAGGGAGGGAGGATGCTGCCAGCGGAAAATGGCTGCTGCAACCTCAAGCCTATCCTGATACACCGAAACGACATCAAGGTGGAGAGAGTAAGAGAGAGAGAGCGAGAGAGAGGAAGATTAGGAAAATGAGAGCAGATGGAGAGAGAATGTGAAGCGAGTCTGAGTGTTTCCTGAAAGGAGGAATAAAAAGAAGAGGGAGAGAGGAGAGCCTGGGGTGGGCTGCTGCAAGCGGCGGGCAACACCGAGCCATGGAGGGCGAGTAAGTCCTTATTTTCATTCCTTACATCCCTCATTTCCACAGGAAGAGGCAGCAGCAGCAGCAGCAGCAGCAGCAGCAGCAGCAGCAGCATCCTGGGCTGTTAGCGCTGTGCAGCTCAGCGAGCAGCAGAGAATAAAAACAGCATTACGTAGTCCTGGATCAACAGCATACACCCCACATCCGATACATCCATGCCACTGTGTGATAAATGTGCGGCCACATTCATGCGGGAGCCGCCGCTCGTTCATTACACGCCAGAAAAAGGAGACACACACACTCAACACACACACACACACACACACACACACACACACAGTGAGAAAGAGCGCGTTTTAAAAGCCGAACCCGAAGCCGCTCAACGGTTCTGATTCTGCTGCGCCTTGCTTTAAAAACAATCACGAAATCAGCCAGTGTGTAAAATGCACGAAGGGGAGAAAGGAGGAGGAAAAAAGAGGAGTTTAAGGGCCAGCATCGCGTCATTAAAGTGAGATGAAGGAGGGATGGAGGCGCTGTGATTTTTATCAACGTGTCTCGGGGTTTCATTATGATTTTTAAAGCCAAACTTTATGAATGAAATGTGATTTTTTTTCCCTCTCTCTCTCTCTCCCTTATTCTCACCCCTCCTCTCATTCTTCCCTTTTCTAATCGGCCCCCTCCCCCCATCTCTCCCGTTTCCTCTCTCCATCCTCTCACCCACTCGTTCTTCTCTTTTCATTTCTCCTTCGGATCCTTTCCACTCTTTTCGAGAGTCGTTTCCACCTTTAGGCCCGACTCTTGTTGCTTTTCTCGTTGTTATTCTTGCGATCATCGCCTCTTATTCCTGCTGCACGTCTGAAGGCGCAGTGCGAACACGAAGCCCGGTCCCATTCATAAAAACATATAACATAATATCGGGGTGTGTTAATGAGTCCGCGCAGCAGGGGCGGAATGGAGACAGAACAGCTGCAACAATTAAAACAAGAACAATAAAATGAAAACGAGCGAGATGTGAGAATATGGAGGGGAAAAATGAATTTCTGCCTGGATTTCATTCACATGTTGGGGGGAAAATGCGGCTCTGAATTATTCATCCGAATGGCGAGTGTGCTGCTCTTTTATTTATTTATTTTTGGTCGCTTTGCAAGAATGCCTGGGCCTCTGATGTCGAATGGGTGCGTTCATTGATACGTCTCTATGTGGGAAACACTCATTCTTCCTCCTCCTCCCAGTCCCGTCCTCCTCGGCGGACTCTCTGTCCATTAGCTTCCACATTTCTAAGCCCGTTTTTTTTTTTTTTTTTTACAGATTATTGGGTTTTTTAGCGGGTTGGGGGTAAAAATAACGCGTCAGAATGAGGAGAAAATGCACTTGGAGGCCCTTTAAAGCAACACAGACAGAAATCCAGCAGCTCTTTGTGTGAATGTTGCCATGTTGCATCTTCATTCATACAGAAATCCCCACGGACGCGGGTTTTATTGGCGTTATTCAACTGTTCAGGATTTACGTGCACTGTAAAACGTGAATGTTCAACAACAGCAATTTGAAAAAATGTAAATTGCGAGAAGAAAATTTAAATTTGTTAGTTTGATTTGGGAAAATAAAAACGCTTCCAGTTAAGAATCACATGCTTTGGAACTCATTTGGCATATACCAAATTATTTTTGGTATACTTGAATATATAAATAAATACATTTATATATATTAAAAACAACTAAGAGCCCACTGCACTGAACCCCACTGAAAACCTCCTGGTTGTTCCACCAAATACTGATTTCTGACTGAGTTAAAACATTAGTATTGTTGTTTCTAAATGAATATTAACTTGTTTTTTTAAGGTGTAAAAGCACTGCATCTTTTTCGTCATTTTCTGCAAATAAATACTACATTTTTGTTTTGAATTTCAGAGACATGTTGTCAGTAGTTCATAGAATAAAAGAACAACGTTCGTTTCACTCCAACATAAACCTATAAAGAGTAAAATCAGACAAACTGATCATCTTAAGTGGTCTCTTAATGTTCTCCAGAGCTGTAAATATGAATGTTTTACTTGATTTTGTTAAAGTTGGATCGTTCCTGTAAAAATCTTGAGTTGATTTTGGGTCCATTTCTGTAAAAACTCTGACAAAACCAGCTTGTTTTCTGTGGATTCACATTATTAAAACATCTCTTCCTGTCAATATTCTGTCTTCCGTTGATAAGCAGCTGCGTTTATAAACGCTGTTTCCTGAACGACGTTTTTAAGCTTAAATTACACATTTCTGAGTGGAGCAAAATGCATCACTTCAAACTCAAATCTGATGAAACTAAGAAACTGACAGAGTTTATAAACAAAGTAATAAACAGCATTTATAGGTCACTGCAAAAACGCAAAATCTTAAGTATTTCTGTCTAGTTTCTAGTGCACATATTTTAGTTACTTGAAATTAGACAAAACTAACTTTTAATAACTTTTCAGCAAGATATAGGAGCTTATTGTAAGTAAATAACTCCTTAATATTGATGAAAAAGTTCTGGCAGATTATTTCACTTATAAAAATGAATTTTTCCTGTGTTATAAATGAAATAATCTGGTAAGAACCAGAACTTTTTCCTCAATATTAAAGATCTATTCTGTTAAAATAATCTCCAGTTTCTTGCTTAAAAGTTACTAATGAGTTAGTTTCATCTTATTTCAAGTAATTAAGATATTTGCACTAGAAACTAAACTAAAATTATTTGGTAAGATTTTGTGTTTTTGCAGTGGTTCAGCTTTAAGCTGCTTTTGTGAACATAAGAAATTAGGAAAATGTTTCTGTTGCTTTTAAAAGGAGAAATATATACATTTAATTCTGTTTTTCATAAAACAGCTGGAAGTCATGAAGGAAAGATGTAAAAAAAAAATGAATCTGACTACAAAAATCTGCATTTATAAAATAATATGTTGTTATAAACAGTTTTTATTCTGTCAGCTTCCCAAATCTTCAGTTAGTTTCACTAAATGACCCAAAATTTCTGATTCTTCAGGCGACGCCTCTGATTTTCTGACACGTTTAAATCTGCATGGTGATGATTTATTTTACAATTGTGGCTCAAAGTTTGAGTTTGGGTTCATCAGAACCTTCTGGGAGGTTTTTCTCTGGATGTTTTCTGGTTCTGCTTTGTGGTTGTTGTAAAATGTAGGTTAGAACCAATTATTGAAATGTTTCTGTCGGTATCGTGGATTCCTGTTTTATCTTTACATCAAGAAATTGGAGAAACATCCAATTTGGACATTTCCAGAATTTGCTCCAATCTTCTGTGGAGAAATTTATTTAAAAAGGTTGATAAAACAATATTGGCTTAAAGCTTTACACTTAAACCGATTATTGCAGCTTTCTCACATTTTGTAACAGATTTGTTTGTTTTTCTGTAGAATTTTATTGGCTAAATGTCACATTAGATCTGGAAAAATCATCTATTATATCTCATTAATTTAATATTTTCACCTTTAAAGCCTGAGCAGTGTAGACCTACATATATACAGATCAAAAATAAAAGTGTGAAAAAGAAGAGATAAATATGACAGAGTAACAAACTGCGTAACCTTAGTGGTTTATCTGAAAATGATAATACTCAATAAAGGAAATGTTCAGTTGTTAAAGAAATGAAATCTCTGGATTATAAAAAACAGTTGATGACTTCCAGAGGAGCAGGATGTGACACGGAAAATAAGTGTTTTACCACTTCCTGTCCTTCCTGTCCAGCTTCCTGTTGGTGTTGAACATCTTGTTTATGGTCTCCATCTTAAATTAAACACATGACAAATGAAACTAACTACGTATGGCTTAGATGGATGCTGGTCTCCATCTTAGTTTCTAGAGTTGAGATTGAAGATTTCCTGCAGAGCTGGTTGTTTCTTAATGCCCAAATTTGGTCATTTTTTTCTGTTTGGTTACCTCTTCCTGTCAGTGAATGTATTTCAGCTCGACCAAAACTTGTTGTTCTTTTAAAGTAATTTTGATTATCTTAAACAGCCGCTCCCAAACGTTTTCCCAAACAGCATCAGACAAGAAATACAAAATATGAGAAGAAACATAATTTTTTGTACATTTTTCTCGTTTTGATTGTGCTGCCTTTTACTTTCTGATTTTTCTGACCAGGAGTTTTCAGGGTTTTTTTTGCAGAATTGACCTGAACAGCGAGGATGTTGGACGGTTTCCTCCATCATTTTCCTGTCAGAAACTTTTCCTTTTTCATTTCAGGGTTATCTTAGGGAGTTTAATTTCCTAAGATAACCCTTAGGAAATTATGCTAGCTTGAGGAATTTGACTGGAAGCTAATCAAAAAGATGAACATGCTAAATAACATTTTAATAAACTATATTAACCTATATTTGATACATTTAAAATGTATGATTTAACTTTTTGGGGCACACATATGACGATATGTGTGGCCACGCCCCTCACTTTGAGAAACACTAATCTTGAATATCGAGTCATACATAAATATAAATATAAATATATATTAGCTTAATTTAAGGTGTTGGATGGTTTGCTGTTTAATTTCAAAAGGACACACAATATAATAGCATCAATTTCTGCTGATATTAGTTATTTTTTAACATATCAATGTCAGTCCGATTACTAAAACTGGGTTAATATTAACAACCAACATTTATTTACATTTTGTTGCCGTTTCGTTTGGTGACAGTTATAATGATGGCGCAAAGGATTGTGGGATGTTTACCTGAAGCAGAGAGCCAGTTTCTTCTCTTTTACCCGATGTTTAAATGAATAAAAAATATGCATAATATCGGTAAACATTGCTTATCTTCAGTGACGTATGAGAGACATAGAGTAAATTTCAGCCAAAAATAAGAAGATATTTTCAGATTAGTCTCCAGAATTTTCTAGAAATTTTTGAACTCCAAAAGTAAAAAAAAAAAAACTAGTGTCAAAACTTTTCAGCTTTGAAATTTCCACTTTTTTGTTGAAAATTTCTGAGATTAATATAAAAATTTCAGATTTTTTTACAAGAAAAAAATCTGACTTTTTTTTTTTTACTGAGCTACAAAAATTTCTTTATATTTTTTTTAAAAAAAATTTTAAATGAATCTAAACAAAATTTGTATTATTCTTGTAAATTTGAAATTTTTGGAACTCAGAAATGTCTGTATTTTTCTGAGATAAATCTCAAAACATTGGAGTTTTTTTTGGTAGAAATTTACACCTTCTTTCTTTCTTTTTGTTTTCTATCACAAATAGCCCAAATATGACTTTGTTCTTATTGCATAATAATAACATCTTATTGCATTAATATTTTGGCTATTGCAAAATAACAATGCAAAGTAGTAACTACAGTTTAGAATTTATTTTATTTTTTTTTAAAAAGTAGCGCTAAAGTTTTTGATGCTAAAGTTAGCTTTAGCATCAAAACAAAACAAGTATCTAACCTAATAAAATATATACTGCATGTAATTTCAACATGTCTAAAACTGTTTTTAAGTGTTTACTATAATCAGCGCTTTGTGGTCTGTCTCCCGCCAGTGTGCGTGTTCGTGCGGTGGTGATGACGCGTGACGACTCCAGCGGCGGTTGGGTTCCCCTCGGAGGAGGCGGGCTCAGTCACGTGGTCATATGCAAGGGGCGGAGCCTCGACGGCAGGGGGCGCAGGGAGTACATCATCCGAGGAGAGCGCCTGCGCGACCGAGCAGTGAGTGTGTGCGTGTGTTATGTAGACACGTCAACACCACCTAAAGCAGGGGTGTCTAAGGTGTGGCCCGCGGGCCATTTGTAGCCCTTAGAGTGACTTTGTTTGGTCCCCAACTGCCATTCAAAAATGAAACATCTTTGGCCAACAGATGCAGGCGGAGAGTTTTAAAATGATCAGCAATGTAATTTTCTTACAAATTATTTGTCTTGTCAAAAGGTAAAACCACATTTATCCAGAGGTTTTTGCTAAAAAGCCAAGTTTGCTGCACCCAAATCAGCTTTATTTGTTTGGTTTTTTTAAAATTAAACTTAAGCAAAAATAGGAAGCGTTTTGAATGAACGTGAACCAGATTCTGGTATTATTATTGAAAATAAGTTATTCAGTTGAGCTCAAAATAAACTGAAAACTAGATGCCTTTTTCAATATAGTGAAAATACAGAATCTACAATAGCAAATTAGGGTCTGTAGAGAAAAAAAGAAGTAACTTATTGACTCTAAAACTCAGAAGTTTTTAGATTAATCTCAGAATTTTTCTAAAAAAAAAAGAAAAGAAAAGAAATTTTTGAAATTACAAAATTTCTGTAGCTTTTGGTGGAAATTTATTTCATTATTATTATTATTATTATTATTATTATTAGTAGTAGTAGTAGTATTTATAATGACCCTAATACACGGTCATAAAAATCTCTTTCAAGTTTTGGATCTGCAATTAATTAAACATAACAAAATCTTGCTAATTTATTTGCTTGATTTTACGTTGAGTTTTTTTGACTAATGACTTGTTTGAGTCAATAATTTTGGCTCACATGACAAAAATTTGGCCTAAAAACTGTGGTGACATTCAGAGGCAGGTAGAGTAGCCAAGACTGGCACTACTTCAACATATTTTTACTGAGGTAAAAGTAAAAAGTAGAGTAAAAAAGTATTTGGTAAATGACTGATCAAAACATCAGGAATTTAATATTAAAAATCATGTAATTTGTGCGACTATATGGTCAATGGAAGACCATATAATCACATTTATATTAATCAAATGAAACCTTGACTTAAAGGAACTCAGTGTTTCAGCTGTTTTGCAGTTTTCTGTAAATTTGTTCCAGATTTGTGGTGTGTAGAATCTGAATGCTGCTTCTCCTCGTTTTGTTCTGGTCCTGGGAATGCAGACCAGAACCAGAACCAGAAGACCTGAGAGGTCTGGAAGGTTGCTATGACAACAGCAGCAGATCTTTCATGTATTGTGATGCTTCAGTGATTTATAAACTAGCAGCAGTATTTTAAACTCTATTCTCTGAGCTATAGGAAACCAGTTTTGGGCTTTAGAACTGGATGATGTGCTCTAACTTCCTGGTTTTAGTCAGAACACCAGCAGCAGCAGCGTTCAGAATCAGCTGCAGCTTATGCAGATCTGTAAAGACCCTGTTGCAGGAATCTCCTCTAATCCTGGAAATGTTCTTGAGGTAGAAGGTCGACTTTGTAACTGTCTTTATGTAGCTCTGAATGTTCAGAGTCCATCACTGCACCTACATTTCAGCCTGATGTCTAGTTTCCAGCTGTAATAACCGAAGCCACATGCTTCACCTTTAGCATAAGGTAATTACTCGTACAGGATGGATTTAGGACAAATTCATGGAGTAAAATCGACTCCATTCCCATAAAACGGTTTGTTTTTGGTAGATGTATGTTTGACTGAAAGAATCCACTTGGATACTTTATCTCTCTGCGAAATAATTTTGTTTCTTAACTGATTATTTTTACATATATATATATTTTATTTAAATAAAGAATAATGTGACAAAAGAAAGGGGGTAGGATTAAATAAGTTTATACTTCTGCCTACATCCTTTGCAAACATTTATCTAAATGTACATATATCATGGTATTTGAATTGTAAATATAAAAATGTTTGCTATAAATTAACTAAATCTAACTATATTCACACCTTCTGTTCATAGGCGTAAATCCCAGGGGGGTTGGGGGGGTCCAGACCCCGCTAATCTGGGAAAAGTCTAGAATTGTCCCCCCAAAAAAATCATTGAAGAAACACTTGCATTTAAATATTGTCAATATGAAAAGTCAAACGAAACATAGAACGAAATAAATTTGCCATTTTTCTCAGAAAATAATAATAATAATTTTTAGGTCCCCCCACCATTGTTAGAACAATGGTTCAGTCCAAAGTGTGGGAGGAGCAACAGCAGCGCTGAAGTGAGGAGCTAGCTTTTAGCTGTTAGCTGTTAGCTGTGGCTCTGCATCACAAATAAAAAACCCTTCAGTAAGTACTTAAAGCAAAATGCATGTAACACATTTTATTTACTTTCAGTGCTGAATAAGAAGAAACACATTAACAATAAAGATCAGACTGCAGGTCGTTGTTTCATTACTTTGGCTGAATCATGATAAGTTGCCTTATTAGCAAAACTGCTACACTGTTTTTATAGACTTAAGCTTTTTTGCCAAAGGTAGCAAACATCTCATTCATATTTAGCTCTTTAACTTTTAGTTAGTGAGAAGAGTTTGAAACGGGAGGGAAGGAGAGGCTGAGCAGGTGGACCCGGCTCTGTGTGTGGGAGCCGAGAACAAATAGAAAAAAACAGAAAGGGATGCTTTTATTTCTCACTGTCTTCAATGTAAAGCCTTTAAAACCACAAAATAAAATCTGAATATCTTTCCATATAAACCCTGGTGCTTTAAGTGTTACGTTTAAGTTATAATACTCTCCAGATATTCATTTCTATCTACCTGTTCTCCGTCACTCAGGACATGGCAAAACTAAAAACGGTTTAAAAATAAAGCAACTTAACAAGTTATAATTTAAATAGCCCATAACTTGTACTGGGAGCCATTTCAATAAATCAATGTTTATGAGTAATTTTATTAAGAGCAGTTACTCATTAAAGATTTTTTATTTAGAACCTTCAATTTTTGTAAAGGTGAAGCAGAGATTAGATCAGTCAGACTGAACAAAACTCGTATTTAAGCAACATTTGAATTTCAGTTTTATTTCTCAATAGTTTGTTGATATGCATTAAGAGTCATTTTTGGTCCTGCAGCTTGAATGTGGCTTAAAAACTTTCTAAACCACATCTTACGTCACATTTCACTTCGCCGACACCCCCAAACATTGCTCTTAAGAAATTCTCCTGTTTATGTTCCCCCTGAATAATGAGATGGGATTTACGCCCTTACTTCTGTTCATAATTTGTTAAAAACGTTTTATGCACGCTGAGCTCGATCTGACCTCTGACCCTTGCTGTTTGCGTCTGCAGCCAGTGCTGGAGTGTGCGGTCCAGAGGGGGCTGGTGTACAACAAGGTGAATCCCATCTTCCATCACTGGAGAGTCGAGGATCGGAAGTTCGGCCTGACTTTCCAGAGTCCTGCCGACGCCATCTCCTTTGAAAAAGGGCTGCAGACAGTCTTAGACAAACTCGACAGAGGTACACCCGCAGAGACAGCAAGGTTTTAGTTTCATTGTTTTAACTTTGAACAATCCTTCGAGCTTCTTCTTTTCATCCAGGCTCTGACTCGCCATCGTCGTCCACGCCAGAGGAGGTGGACACTGAAGATGACGGTCAAGCTGTGAGTTTTTTGGTTCACTGATTGTTTTGTAGTATTCGACAGTAACACAGTATATTTACTTGACTGCTGTATTTAAGTAAAAGTTCTGAGCATAACTACTTTACTTGAGTGTTTATATTGTTTTTGGAGCTTATGACTTTGAACAGCAAATCAAAGCCATGCTGAGAAAATGAAAAAATAAATAAAATAACAAGAATAAGATGAATTTATTCTAAAAATGAAGTGACTTTAATACTTGAAGTATTGTTTCTTTATTCTCATATTTTTTTGACTTTATTCTCATAATATTTTGACTTTATTCCCATTATTTAATTTTTTTTTCTTAGCATGGCCCTAATACTCAGTTTCGGTAGGGTTGGGGCATTTGGAATAGCAAAGAAAAAATGAAAACAACTCTTTTTTTTTAAATTACACTTTTATGTGGAATAAGATGCAACTACATACCATTTTTTGAGAAGTCTGGATTGCTTCATGTGTGTTTTGCATGTTGCCTGTGACTGTTGCTGGTGGGGAGACATTTCAGTATCTAAAACTAATAGAAAACATTTAAGCATCCTACTTGCAAACTGTATGCAGACTGTTGCTTGTAAAATTCATGAGCAGTAAATATTGTGCTAGTTACCAGTATTGGACCAAAGAAAGCAAGTTGCAAGCCTTTAAAA
>CAEFZY010002776.1:0-23523 GCA_903066815.1 Brachyrhaphis roseni
TTAGCATTAAGCTATTAAGCTCGGTTAATTAGATGCAGCTGCTATTTGTGTTACTATTTCCAATTGTAATGCCTTATTTCTCTCGTATGTTTTATCGTGTGACGCTACAGAGTTGTCAGAACGCTGGTTTGTAATCTATTAATAAAGTTTGACTGACCTATCTGACTGTTTTGTTGACATTCCCTTTAGCGCAGCTCCTTCTAATGGATGCATAACGTAACCCCAGCCTCGACTGTAGCGTCTATTCTATGCGCCTTATAATGCGGTGCGCCTTATATATGGAAAAGGGTTTTGAAATAGGCCATTCATTGAATGTACGCCTTATAATGCGGTGCGCCTTATAGAGCGGAAAATACAGTAGTTAAAATGAGGCCTTCAGTATTGCTAACGCTACTTCTGCATGTACTGAAATTGTAACTAATTTGCTGTTTTCTGCTTAGCAATGCTGCTTTCAGCATGTTGTGGGTCAGGAGGCGCAGAGCATCTGGTCTCATTCAGCTTGCAGCAGTATTTGCTGATGCCTTTCCAAAATTAGAAAATCATGTTGTGGAACCTGTGTTGCATGAGCTGCTCTTGACATTCAAAGCAGTATAACATTTTCAACAATAGCACAAATATGCACAACAGAAACGCAGCACACAGGATTCCGAAGTTTATTTTTTGGGGGGCTGTGCTTTGTCCTGCCCTCCATCCTTTCTGTCCAATGGGAGTACTGGTCATCACCCACGTGGTTTTGCTTATGAATTAAAGTCCATTTGCAGAAAAAGCACAATGTGAAATGAACAGCACAAAACAAAAAAAGTCAATTTTTGGTTAGCACCAAACAAGTGCACCAAAGGACTTGTGTGAACAAACCCTAAATTACTTTTTTAAGCCGTTTGATCAAAACTAACTTTTGGTGGCTTTAACCATGACTAAAAATGTTTGTCCTCCAATTTAGCATTCTTGATTTAGTTAAACTCCACATCCACATAATCAATAGTTTTTACTGCTTATATTAATTTAAAACTAAATGCATCAAATAGTTAATAGTCACTATAGTTAACATATCAATATCTATGACTCAACACCAAATGGATCAGTAAGTATCACAATGCTGCAAACTTAATTTTTGAAATGTAGTTTTGTTTCTGTCTCTATTCTGTCAGAGCTGGTCAAATCCAGTCAGTCAAACAATCATCCATGTACACACAGAAACACACACCAATCCACATTCATGGTGTCTTTTGTGTCAGGGTTTATTTTCAAACCAGTATCCCATATTTGTTAAGGCAATTCATTGACAGAAAACAAAAAGGTCTTGTTGGAATCTTCTTAAGCAGCACAGAGCAGAGTATTATCATTAGACAGTGAACCATTGTTGTTCACTATGGCTGTGGTGTTGATGTACTCACAGCTTCCAAAGCCAACAACAGAATGGTGACAAGTGATACCAGCTAAAACCGTCATCAACACAATGTCTCACAAACATTAACACAGTTTGTGTGTGCTAAATAACACTCAGAGTAGGAATATTAATATGCTTATGAAATGAATAAAAATTACCTTTAATTGTTCTTCCATATCTGATATCCTCTTTTTAAGGCTCCAACTTTCCTGTAAAGAAAATTTATTAAACATGAATAGGGCAGTTTCATTAAAACGTACAAAATCAGATTGATGAGTGTGTACCTTTTTCTCTGCTTCAAGCATTTTTGAAGTACAATCATCTGTTTTTCCCTTCTGTTCCAGTGAAATGATTACCATTATTATTATTATTATTATTATTATTATTGTTAAATTGCCCAAAATGAAATAAATTTGCACACCTGCACAGTCTGCAGCTGGTCCTGAACTGTAGTCAGGTCTTGTTTGCTGGTCTCTAGTCGGGACTTGAGCCTTTGATTTGTTGCCAGTGCCTTTTCATACATCTGTAAAATTCACATATGTTTGGATCTCCACACATTCATTTTCACAGCGCAGGAAATTGAAACAAATAACACAAAATGGAGCAACGTTAAATAAATGCATACAATGACAAGATTATATAAACAATTAAATACATATAGATTACTGATATAACTGATATAACAAAACAACAAAATTAAATGTGGAGCCTGTGGTAGCTTAGTTTCTTCATGTGTAAATAATATATTTAACGATTATATATAATCATTAAATATATTTAATGATTATGCAATGCATTGAAATTGCATTGCAACTTCAATGCAATTATGTACTATACTTCAATAAATTTTTGTATTGAAGTACAACTGTGTGTTTTTAGATTGACTTATTTAAAAGTATGTAGTGCAAAATTACTAAGAAATGCTTCATTACTGGCATTACCGCATTATTAGTTTGTAATTTCCCCATTCAACATTAACCTGTGGGGAAAGAATATTTGCACTGTGTGTATGGATAAACCTGGAAGAAAACCAATTTCGTTTTGCTCAGTAGGCACCCGATATCATATACTAAATCTCACCTACAGGTAAGGATTTTGGGTTCTTTTTTGCTTTTTCTTTCTTAAAAGAACAATGAACTGGTGGTATCTATGATGTGAGGTTTTGAGCTGGCAAAGGTCAAATCTTTACCAAGGCTTAATATATCATGTAATTATATATTACATAATATATATTACTTGTGTTAACACAAGAGAATTGATACATGGTTTATTTTTTTTTCACCATTACTGTAGAACAACTCCAAGTGAAAAGTTCAACAATCAAATCGCATCATTTGCCTTTTTATAGTCACTGTTCATCTTCTCCTCTTCTGCCTTCTTCTTTGCAGACAGTCTGTTCTCCCTTCGTAAAAAGTAGGACTCTGCATGGTTTGTTGATGTGTCATTGGAGACGTCAGATGAGCCAGATGAGCCCAATCTAAAGACATAACTTCTCATTATCAGTTACTCTCAAACTTTAGCAACCATTGAAACATATAGATTTTATTTGTGTTTCAGTATCCAAAGTCATAGAAAACTTACCTAGACATCCTTTCATGCTAGAAGAGAGAAAGTAGGTTTTAGAAAATACATGCATTCATGTTGTAGTGAAGGTCAACCTAGCCTCACCCTTTTTAACCAAAGTAACATTTTTAATTTTGTCAATAAATTAACATGTACTTCATTTCTGCTTACATTTTTACTTGTAGTAAAGTCATTTTACCCATGATGTGAGGCATTTTAATATGTTCCATGAAACAGTTTATGGCAGTCAGACATACCAAAGCAAGTTAAAGGAGGAGAGAGGAAATGATCCCTTAAATAAGCTCACAAGCAGAGATAGCTAAACATATCCAAAAAAGGTAATAACTCTGGCAGGGACGCTCACATTTTGTTCACTTTTGCCTGCTTAGTAAGGGAAGGTTCTGTGGTCTATGTCCTCAGAAAATTTCTAGCAAAAATCTTTGTCAAAGCAATGACAACATTTAAATTGGTTAAAATGCCAATAATTAAAGTGGTAGTGGGCTTCATACAAACATTCTAAAGAAGAAGAAAAACAAAAGGAAAAAAAGTCCATTGTGCTGGATTTATTGTAATCCAGAGACATAAATGCATGGAACATATTTAAAAAATGTAGTGCACATAGTTAAGATAACATTTTGCTCAAATGCACAGCTTAAAGTAATAATTGCACGACCTTCAGCATCAGAATTCACTGTTAGGTTGATGACATAAGGATTCAACTATTATAGATGTGTTACTTTACAAGCATAAAAAACTCTTAATCCTTGAATGTCCTGTCATGTTAGTTATTGTATCAGAAACATAATCTGATATACGCTACATGGCTTTTTACAGACACATACAGATGTCATTCTGAATAATAAAAGCTAACATTTAAGTTATGTTTTGATGTGAAGACGTAATATCAAAAAAGATAACTTCTGACAGTTTAGTTATGCACTCTTCTATTTTAAAGCACACCAAATACCTCAACATAAAAGCAGACCATAGATTCGTGCTCAAAGAGATTTATGTCCAACACAATTAACTGGAAGTCTAAAATAGAAAGAAGAGCCAAGACTTTGTGTTACAGACACTTTGTATAAACACTGCAGTGCGTTTGTTCAGACATTTAAAGAACCTCTGGATCTTCACCAGACTCTGAAATCAACCCTTCAAAAGATGTCTCACAACATGTGACTATACTTGGTAAAAAGTTATTAATCATAGACTCAAGCACGTTGGTTTAAGCAATGTGACATCATGTAAACAGACACTATCAAATTTGTCCAAATAATTATTCAATTATTCATGCTTAAAAGTGTTTTTTCTGTCTCTGAGTCTTCCTCCAGTCCTCCCACATCCCTTGAGAGACTTTTTTATTCCTGCTGACATGTGGAAAATATTAGCTTCCCTTAGGATTAGCTGATACATAAACATCTATAAATACTTTGAGTTCCCACCATCACATCTTCTAAACCAAACTGTTGTTCTTTTTCTTATGATTGTGGTCTTTGAACAAGTCATATTTTTTTTTACACTTTTCTTTACAGTCTACATTTCTTACTTACTTACGCTTGCTGGTATTTTTTGCATCCCTGCCTTATGCCATAAGTAAGTTTTACACAAATATATAAGATCAAATATATATGTATGTATAGTCAAACCAAAGCTTTCTACCAAAATTTTCTCATGGATATCAACATAAAGAATTATGTAACATTGTAGGTCAATCATTGTGATGTTTAAAGTTTGTAAAAATATATATAAATAAAGACCATACTTTAAAGATCATTTTTGACATTTAAAAATTTTATAGACATACTAAATGTATTTGTCAGTTCCATCTCTATATAATCAAGAACATAGTGCCAGTCTTACATAATACACTATGATCTAATTCAGAAACAGAAATGTTTGATTCTCATAGGAAAATATAAATTTTCACTTAGTAACTACTGCACCATAAAACATAAACATATTTTGTTCAATAGCAAAATAACATATGAAATACAGGATTAGTGTATTACACTTAAACTGAATGAGCCCATAGCTCACGTTTTTGGAGAATATATTTTTATTATAACTTCACTGGAATTATCTTATTTGAAGCAAAAAGTACTAGAACAGTCATCTCTATTTATGCTCAAATATAACATTTCAATAATTATTTTCCATAATACATGGATCAATTTTTACTTTTAAAGTGTAAAAATATTATTTCGTTCAAAGTTGTTCAGGAACTATAATAACATTTCATTATGGTGTCTCTTTTGGCATAAAATCTATTTAGGCATATTCTCTAACAACACAAAGAGAAGATAAAAGAAAATCAGGCCTTACCCTCAGGCTTCTGGTGTTGGCAGCAGATGAAGCTGGACAAGAGTCAGACAACGATTTTCTGATGAATGGCTCTTCTTTGTTTTGAGAAAGTAGAGATGACATTGTTCTTGTACTGCTGGGACCACTGCATACAGTTGTACTCTGATACAAAATACCAAAACAAAGAAAAAAGTATTTATGTTTACAAGTTATAAAAAGCACCCGGCCCGAGATGGGATTCAGGTGAGATTGTCTCAGTTTGAGGAATGCCAGTGTGATCTTCATGAGATGGAAACACATATCAGATGTGAGTGAAAGAACACAAGTTTGAGAATGTGGGGGAGTGGTAGGAGTAGGCGGGCTGTAGACTGTAGGGTGTGTTTATATGTGTGTACGCATGGATTTAAATTAAGTTGTAACATTTCTGAATTGAAGTGACATATTTTACTGAAGTAAGTGATTCAAATGTTTACTATGTTTATGAATAATAATAATAATAAGAAGAATAAAAAAAGACTGCTGAGTGTTCAACAGCTTGAAAGGAATGGATAAAACAGAAAAGGTCACCAGTATGGTAGTATTTCAAATATTTAAAACAAAAAACTAAACAATATCAACAGATCTTAAACACTTGAAATGTGACATGTTTTTCAGCCACATTGTTCAGCCCTACTGGTATGTCTTTGTAGATCTGCAATATCCTAGTCTGATCTGCAGTGTCTTAGTTTGATTTCCAGATTATGGATTGAGTAATGCTCTGTGAGATGTTAAATGCTTGCTGAGATATCGTTTTATAATCCAACCCTATTTTAAGCATGTCCACAGTTTCTTCGCTGACCTCTCTTGCTGTGTTCCTTGATCTTAATTATGCTATTTGCTTACTAATGTTCTCTAAAAATCTCTGAGACCTTCAATGGTCAAGTGGATTTATAATGAGATTAAATTACACACAGACAGACTCTAATTAGGGGACTTTTGAAGGCAATTAGCTGCAATGAATTTGTTTGTATCAAAAAGGGAATGTTAATTAAAAATCCATAGAACCATTTCCAGATATTTATCTGTAAGCCATGTCTCACATAACCTCTATTTCACTGCTATAGTTAAGTATACTACCATTATTCTCTGTTATTTTTTTTTTTAACATAACATCTGTATAATGCATTAAACTTTGGAATTGTAATGTGAAAGGAGTTTCTTCAAGGAGTTTGAATACTTTAGCAAGACAAAAGTAGAAAAGTAGAAAGAAAAAGAGTCTAGATTTGGCATTAGCTCTGAAAATTTTTAGGTACACATAAAATCAAGGGCAACATTGCATTTCAGTCTGTTATTTACCAACAGACTGAGAGATAAAAGTGCCTCTCTGTCTTTCCCTTCTGAAATACTCAAGTTGTCTTTCATATTTATGTAGTGTTCTTCATCTTTACAGCTCAGCAAGAAAGCACCATCTGCTGGTTTCAAAAGTACTTACAACAAAAGGCAGTTTAAAAGTATTTCTACAGGTTTTGTGGTGTGAACACCTCCCCCTCCCCTGCTACACACACATACTGACTTGAAGTAAAAATAGTTGCAACACATTATCAGATGGCAGATTTCTTCCCGTGATCAGATGCTACATGTCTTGAAAACCTATTTGTCATGCAAATAGAATTAGTAGAAAATTGCTATTTCCTATTAAAATAGCAATTACAAAATTGTTGAGCTAATAAATGTTCAGATTTTACTTTCTTTACACATAATGTATTAAAGAATTTCAGTTTGTATTGTTCAAAACATAGACGGGTGAGATCTGTTCATTAACTTGAACAGAACTCTATTTAATAAACTGCTTAAAATCTACAATTTTCAATGGGTTTTGCTGTAGTTTATGTTCTGAAGGCTGGACAGAGAGAAAGCCAGATAGAAGGGAAATACATGCTGTAAATGGCCTGGGAAACGAACCTCTGTGTTGAGGACTGGTCTGCTCTACCACTTAACCACATGACGACCCTAAATTTATATAACTTTTATCTAACAAAAAAATGTTACCTATACCCTTCATATTCGACATTCTTCGTTAGAATAAACGTGGCCAGCAGAGCAACAGGAAGTTAATCTGCTCACCTTTAATCACCGCCACCTGCTGGAGGTTTGTAAGCTAATGCTCTTTACTGCAATCAGGAAGTCGATGCTTTATACACAACACTAACTTGTTTTAAAACAGATACATGAAATACGTTGTTGATGCTGGAAAATTCACGACAACTTAAGCAATACTTGTGTTTCTGAAAAGTTAGAAACCTTTCTTGAATGAACGTCTTGGACTTGTGGCTGGTGGAAGGAAGTAGACTGGAGCAGAGCAGCGTGGCTTCGACACAGCGTGGCTACTTTTAGCAACCAGCTGTGGCGGAAAGGTAGGTTTCCCTTGTGTTTGTCCTTCTTTTCTTGTCATTAAGACCATTGAAATGTTCAGCAGTACACTTGGAAAAAGTTAAGTGTACTAAATATACATTAAATAAACGGCCAACATATTTGTATGCAAATAACATGCATGCATTCTTGTGTACGTAGGCTATATTGTGTACATCGTAGTAATATGTAGCCTATTTGTTTTTAGCATGTAGCCTACCTTTCTTAGCCTACTTGTGCAATGTACTTCACCAGGTATAACGTCTTTGAATTAATATTTCCTGAATTTATGAATTTTAAGCTTGTCCTTACATCGTCTTGTAACTGTCAAAGTTGGCTGGAAGCCAAATAATGGCAATCTTAAACATTTACTCAAATTATTATTTTACCATAGTTTGCCAACATCTAACTAATTAAAAACATTTTCCTTAAGAGCTTTTTATTATTAGAGTAACATTAGTTATGTGTTAATATTCTTTGACTTTGCGGAGATCAAGCAAAATATTAGCAGTATAGTCTAACGTATTATTAACTTTGTACTCGAGATAATTACCATTTCACTATATAAGGATTTATTTACCAAAAAAGTAATCATCTGGATTTAATTTAGCCAACAGATAAGAGCCTTCTATTGCAAAATTACCACTCTTTCCCTCGCAACAAGTTCCATCCACCCATCCATTTTCTTACACCCTTATCCCACTGAGGTTGGGAGAGGTGCTGATGCCCATGTCCAGCGGTCAATGGGCGAGAGGCAGGGTACAACCTAGACAGGCTGCAGTTCGCAACAAGTTATTTAACCCCAATGATTCACTGAGTAGCGTCATTTCTTAAACAACCATGTAAAAAGACACTTCTTGTTGTCATGGAAATTATTAGTCTGTTTAGAAAAAGATCAAATCATTGAAATATCAAGCAGAGAAAATACCAAGCTCAGGCCTATATTAATATTGAAAGTAAGGGCATTTTCACAAACATTTTGTGAAAGAAGCTTGCATGATTTGTTTTTTAGCAATAGAAAAACACTAATTAGTGAGGCTAAATTGAGAAAAAAGCCTTCAGGTTGCAAGGAAGAATATAGATTGAACTCTGGAGCAATGGAAGGAGGGCATATATTTAGAGTATTACAGATTTACCCTGTTTCAGAGTGATTGGCATGTCAGGGTAGGAAACGATGCACTCCTTATACCTAGTGCCTAGTTGGTCAGGTCCACATTAAGCAACGTTATGAAGTCATCTGACTATTGAATGACCATGTTATTCTATCAATGTTTTTTTTCCTTCCCTGATGGAAGATATTTCAAGATGACAATGCCAGGGTTTATCATGCTTGAACTGGAAGAGTGGTTCAGGGAGTGTGAGACATAATCTTCACACATGGATTGCCTGCCACAACGATGTTCAACCCCATTGAGAATTGTTGGGATATGCTGGCGAAGGTTTTGTGCAGTATTCAAACTCTACCATCATCAATGCATAATTTTGGTGAAAAATAAATGCTACACTGGATGGAAATGAACCTTGTGACATTGGAGAATTGTATGGAAACAATGCCACGGCGACTGTGTGGCGTAATCAAAGCTAAAGGTGATCCAACTAAATAATATTGTGACATTTCTTTTGGGGTGGCGACTTTTTCTGTGTTGTTAGAATCCAGTGTGCACGCAGGATTCCAAAAACACAGAAAACAGATGTACAAATGATCTTCAACTACCCATTATCTGACATTTCTATTTATTATAATGTTTGCCCCATTTATAAAATTACTATTTCTATGTAGGTGCTTCACAATGACTGTTCTGTTCAACTGAATTTAACATAATGTTTATGATGAGCTCTGGTTGAGGGAATACATTAGAATAGTACAGGTACATTTTATATGGAGATATGATTTATTTCTAAACTGCAAGGTCTTTAATGCTACCTTTTGCATGACTGAACACTTAAAACACATTTCATATTGTATATTCATGAAGAGGCAGGTTGCAAATATACCATGGTAACATTAATATGTTTGACAAAACAAGGAACAAGGAAGTAACTTTTTTATTACAATTTTCAAATCTTTGATAAGCAAAAAGATTCATATGAGTTTGGTGGATCACTTTATTGAAAAGGGTGGCAGTTTAAAATCCATAAAAGTTTCCATCATTGATTTGAAATGCAGTGAGGAATCTCATGGTTCTGGCTGATTCTTGATATTACTAGTCCACTTTATTCTGTAAAGATAAACATTTTTATCTTCATCATGCTTCATTTGCAGCACACACTCAAAGGTTTCAACATTACATCTTGGTGCATTTCTCCATTTCATGAATCTTAAACAATTTTTTATAGCTTACCTCTAACATTTAGTGTCATGGAGGACTCCGCATTCCCTAGTTTGTTCTCAATGATAACTTTGTATTCCCCATTGTCTTTGGGTCCCACTCGTAGTATTAGCAGTGAACAGACTCCACATACATTTGTTATGTGGTAGTTTGTGTTTGTGTTGAGGTTGATGTTGTTGTGGTACCAAGTTACACGTGGCGCTGGGTCACCTTTTACTGCACAGCTCATGTAGCATTCATATCCTTCAGGAGCGGTGCGTCTCTTTAAGGGGATAATGAATGATGGAGGTGACTCAAAATCCAGGGCTTTCATCTCGGGCATGTCAACTTTGAACTTTCCTGAAAGATAAATTCATTGTTACTGCAAGACAACATGATATACGGGTAATACCAAAGTAATGTGGGGTCTTGACATGTGTAGTCAAGACCCCACATGTTTTTTTTAACTGCTGTTTATAACTAGAAATGTAAAATGTTGCGACATGGTGAACGTTTAGATGATTTTAGTAGATGCTGCATTGGCTTAAGTTATTTACAATATGCCTACATAAATATTTGTCATCACTGCTGTATCGGTAATCTGTTCCATATAAGGATATGTATGATGTTGAGTCCTTTCTGTTACTTTCTTTGTTTGCACCACATTTAGTGAGCCAGTTGTAAAAATCATTCTTTGCTTCAAAAGCA
This sequence comes from Brachyrhaphis roseni, assembly GCA_903066815.1. Classification (NCBI taxonomy): domain Eukaryota; kingdom Metazoa; phylum Chordata; class Actinopteri; order Cyprinodontiformes; family Poeciliidae; genus Brachyrhaphis; species Brachyrhaphis roseni. The sequence continues at coordinate 10,657 of CAEFZY010002776.1, forward strand.
AATATATTTTACGAATTAATTAAATGTAACCAACACTCCTTACTAAAAGATAACTTCCATGACTAGAATTGCAAATGTATATGCATTTTTTTTTTCCGTGAATGTATTTTTGTTGTCCCTTTTCAATTGTCTCAAAACTCAAGCAAACCTTTTTCCTTTTTTAAAGCAAACACAGGGGACTCAGATGGTGGTGACAGGCCCATGTCGTTTTTCGCAAACACTCTGAAGTAGTACTCCCGCCCAGGCACAATGTTGACAACCGTGAACTTGTTGTTAAAAAGGTTGTCAGCTGCTGTCCTCCAAGTGCGCTTGAAGGAGTCCCTCTTGGACACCATGTAGTGTAGTCTGTCATCTCGTTTTTCATCTGGAGATGGAGCCCAGCATAGAGTCACTGTTCCTGGTATGTTCTCATCCAGCTCTACAGGGCCTGGAGGCTTGGGGTCATCTAAAAGAAAATTAGGACACAGATATATAGAAAGGCTGATGAATCCCCCTTTAAATTTTGGATTTTTTTCTTCAAAGCTGAATTGGTTACCAATATGAAAGGTTTTTGAAAAGTTTATTCCCTGATCAGATTTTTCTTTTTTATTGTCAAAAATGTCCTGTGGTTTAAAATTTGGTTAATAAGATGCCAGAAAAATGCTGCAGTGACTGATTTTATTTTATTTTTTTCCCTGGAATATATAGAGTATGTGTTAAGCTTACACTGTTTTTAAAACTACAGTTAGCAAGTTAAATATGGCACGTCTGTAACCCAAGACGGCTAAACCAGTACATAGCCTTCATCATGCTTGTGCTGAGCTATAAAAAGCATAGAAAATAAACGGTGTAATATTTGGCACAAAAAGCAGAAAATCTACCACTAAATTTTGCGGATGTTTTACCAAAGTCAATAGATCAAAATCCAAAAGACAATAAAACATCTTAGAAATAACATAGTCTAAATGTAATAATTATTGTAATATTACCATAGCATCAGAAGGAATAATTGTTCCTCTTCTGTTTTAAATTAAAGCAATCACATCATGTTATAATGACCTGAAATTATGGTTTTGACCTTATTACTGAATGACAGTAATATGTGAAGGTATAATGCATCTGAAACCAATGCTTACTATATTCTTTTAGTTATGTAATTTGAATAGTTTAATAATTCTAAAACTACATAACAGTTCTGTAAAATCCTACTTGTAACTACAACTGATTTGGCATCAAAACCCCCAAACTTTACGTTCTAATGTGTGGACAAAATTGTTAGAAGTGTCTTGTGGTTTCTGCAGTTCTTGGCAGCAGGATGGGATTTTTTTTTATACATTTAATTGGCTTTACAGACTTGATCTGCATTTTTATCCCTATGTAGGACCAATATTTTTGAACAGATCCGTATATTGATAAGACATTTTAAATCAATGTTTTTTCACTTCAACAGAGAGAATTTAATCTTATGGTTGATTTCTTTGTAAGCGTTGCTCTTTTCATTGAGATGTACAGCCAAATCTGAATGCTGGACTTTTACCTGTAACTCTGATTTCTACACTGAAGCTTTCCTGGCCAACAATGTTCTTGACAGTGATCGTGTAGATGCCACTATCTGATCTCTCAGATGTGGGAATTAACAACTGAGATCCTCTATCTGAATTGGTTATAGTCACATGCTTGAGCAAAGGAATTCCATCCTTAACCCAAGAAATGTCAGGCATCGGAGAAGCCTGTAGATGATACAAACAAAATAATGACCAAAAATATTGGATGAGGTACATTTTCACACAAGCATGGTAGAAGGTTTTATACCTCAAAGTTGATGTTGACTCGAATAGTGTTTCCAGATTTCACCACCATCAAGGTCTTCATGTTGCGGTCCTTGAACCTTGGTCTCACTGTATGTTAAATTTAAAAATCCAAGGTTAATTAAAATTTTTTTTACAAGATAGCAGATTAATATTGCTACATTAGTTATTGTATACTGTCGGGGCAGTATGACAGGGAAAAATAGTGTGTGCAAAACACGTTCATAAATCATGGCATCCTGTGCTGTGGTAATATTTACTGTACACATTTCATTGGTTTAATGTGCTTCCTGGTGAATCATCCACAGTGTAGTATGACCGAATTCATAAAACGCTGAAGCCTCAGCACAAAGCTTCTCACTGTGTGTTGCATAAAATTTGTTTGCTAGAAATCAACCGAAACAAAGTATTTTAATAGTTGTAAAATGCTATGTTGTTAAGTCTTTGGAAATTTTGTTTGTTTTGGACAATCATAATTTGATTCTTGTCAACATATTCCATCGTTAATGCCACTATTCATTATTACAACTTTGAAACTGCAAAATTACACTACACAAAGACCAGAAAAACTGATATGGTGACTATATGTTACATAATTATAAGCTAATTAGAAGAAAAAACTAATAGGCTTTTGAAGAATTTTTGTGAGACACTTTTGTGAGTACTGAATACATATTTTGATGAAGACATTACATAATGCCTGGAAAAAAAAAAAAGATAATCTTGTAGTGTTGATAGACTTAAACTAAATTTCTTACCAGGAGGTGGCATGGCAATGATGTAATTATCAAAGCCTTGAGGATCCCCATTTCCACCATAATTTGTGGCAATTACTCTCACCCAGTATGCAGCCATTGCCTTGAGGCCCAGCACAGTGTAGGAAGTTAAGCTAATTGGAGTGGCATTGCAGCAGGTCCATTCAAGGCTCTCTATTGGTCTGATTTCCACATAGTAACCCTGGGCTTCATCTTCTACGCCTTTCACTTCCTTTGGTTTAGTCCAAGCCAATGAAAATGTAGTGTAACTTGAAGATGTTATCTTAAGGTGTGTCACTTTGCCTGGAGGTTCTGAAAGCACACCAAAGCAAATAAGAGTAAAACTATATTCCCTTTTAAGATTTTTTATTTTCTGTGTGTAAAAAAACAACAAACTTTAACACAATTCAGGACTAATTTGTGGCTGGCTTACTCTTGGGATCTCTTGCAATAACTGCCTCACATGGAACACTGGGTTCTCCAGCACCAGATAGGTTGATGGCAGACACTCTAAATCGATATTCTGCACCCTCAAAAACATCTTTCACTGCATACTTTGTATCTAAGAAGGAAGGAAAAAGCTGCTATTATGCCACTCACTGTCTTTATTAAAGTTGGCATATGCCAGATACTGCTAAAAACCATCACTCTTTAAACTGTTGTAGCTTACGTCATACCTGTAATTGGCCCATTTTGATTTACAAGGCTCCAGTAATTTGTGCCTGTCTTGTTCTTTTCCAAGTTGTACCCCATAATTTTGGTTCCCCCTGTGTCACAGGGTGGACACCATGACAGGTTGATACAGTCTTTGAAGGCACTCGCCACTTTGGGTGCTGTTGGTGGTCCAGGGTAACCTGTTGCAAAAAGAATAGATTTTTATATTTAGTTTATTTTTTGTGGAAGTCTGGGTATGAGCATAGCAAGTGATTTCCATGATTATGTATTTGAACTCAAGACCATTTGCAAGGGAGAAAATCCCATTTCATTATTGGGGTGTGTGTTTCTGCTCTTTATATGTGTATGTACACATAGGCATAAAAAGGTATAGGTATCACTGTAGAGACTTAAGTCTATCAAAGAAATGTAGCCAGTTTTGCTAGTTTTGACTCCTACAGCATAACAAAGCTGTTTATCATGATTCAGACAAAGTAGTGAAATAACAAATTACAGTCTGATTTTTATTGTTAATGTGTTTATTCCTATTAAGCAGTGAAAATAAATAAAAGGTGTTGCATGTCTTTTGCTGTAAGTGTTTACTTACTGGAGGGTTTTTTTTGTTTGTGCTGGAGAGCCACAGCTAGTTCACCTTTTCAGCGGCGCTAACTGAGCCTGTGCCCTTTGCAGCACTGTTGTTGCTCCTCCCACACTTTGGACTGAACCATTGTTCTGACAGTGGCGGGGCTGGACTTAAAAATTAATTCTTATTTCTTTCTTCAATGAATGGCAGATTTGTTTTGTTCTTTGTTTCTTTTGCCTTTTCGTATTGATATTGTTTAATACAAAGGTTTCTTTTATGATTTTTTTTTTTTGGGGGGGGGGAACAATTCTAGACTTTTCCAACATTGGGGGGGAAAAGTCTAGAATTGCAATTTTTGATCATTTCACACTTGACTTGTTACTATGGCTAAAGTCTTACCAATGTGTCAAAGGTTGAGCACCTTGTACTTTTAGCCACAATATATCACACTTTTTCACAGATATAAATTTGGCTCTGTTGGAAGACTTACGTAATACACCAGCTGGTATGTCCCCTGTCTGCAGGTAATCACTGATGCCTTCAGCATTCTTGGCTCTAATCCTGTAACAGTATCTTCTGCCAGGGTCCACATCAGTGTCCTTGTAGCAAGGGATACAAGGGATCTCTCCCAGATTTGACCATTTATTTCGTCCCACTTGTTGCCGTTCTATGATATAATTGGTAACTGGACAACCACCGCTGTCTTTTGGTGGTTTCCATTTGAATTCAACAGAAGTAACCGCACTTTCTGTTATCTCAACAGGGCCTTGTGGGGGTGTTGGTTTGTCTGTTGGCAAAATGGGTGGAGTTTATGGTTTACTAAGGATAAAAGGTTGAAGTATTCTTTTGTCAATGTAAACCTACCAAGTACTATAAGCCTTGACACAGCTTCTATAATTCCAAACTCATTTTTTATTTTGATTTTGACTTCTCCAGTATCTTTTCTTTGACATTTGGTAAGGCGCAGTTGACTCTCAGTATCTGAAGTGTCAATTTTCACATTGACCGCAGGCAGAAGCTCGTCGTCATTCTTGTACCACTGTATGTTCATTGGTGCTCCACCTGAGAAAGGCAGCTTCCACTTGGCATTGTCACCTACCCTAACAATCACTGGATTTGTAAATTCACCTAGAGCATCAGGGTCGAGTCTTGGTGGGTCTGTAGTGTGGAAGGAAAAACAAATGTTTTTTTGACAAAGTTGCCATTAAAATCTTATTTCAAAATTGTTATTATTCTGACCTTGGACATTCAGTGTTGCCTCTGATTTGCGTCCTTCAGCTTCAAAGCGATACACAGCAGTGTCATCTTCTTTACAGCATTCAATCATTAATATGTGACAGGCTCCATCTTTGATTATTTTTACGCCATCTTCCTCTGTCAGCTTATCAGATAAAAAACATACCAAGAATTTGAAAATCTTAAGACATTTTTGTGTAAATGATTAAAAGGTTTCATTGTAGCTTTACTGTACAATTCTTTTATTGATTTACCAGCTTTCCATTTTTATACCAGCGTCCTTCAGAGGTTTCACTGTTTAGTTTGCAGGACAGCTCTGCTTGGTCACCAACTTTGGCATTTATATCTGACAGACCTCTGACAAACTGAGCTCCTTGATCTGCATTTTGACAATGGGACAATGACAGAAAAAGTGTTTAGACAACTGCTGCTCTCTTTAACATCATATGAAAACTGATTACTCACCATCTTAACAATTTCAGACCTAACTATTTAGGCCCATTTTTCAGGCTTCTTTGCAGACAGGCACACTTTTCTTATCGATCAAAGCCAGAACATTTTCTTTTTTGCTAATTTGATAGATTTCTGACTAAGTCAAACATTTAATCTTACAAATGTATATTATTATGGATGAGTAGATGGATTCTAGAACTGAAATAGTGTACACCCTGAACCTATTAAAGTATTGTAACTTTTGTAAAATAATGCATAAGGAATTTTTTTGGCCAAAAGATTAATTAGGCAAAAAAAAAAAATCACTTTTGGCAAAAAAAAAATACTTAGCCCATCATTTTAAGAAGATGGTGATATTTATCCTAACAGTTTTTATTACTGTTCAAACTGTTTATCATTATTCCATCTAACTGGTTTCTTTTTGTCAATAGCTGTGATAATTGTACATGTATCACTGTCAGTAATATATTTCGGAGCTAGCACATTTGTATGAACTTGTGAATTAATTTTCATTACTTGATCAAAATTTTACCTATGGCAGAGTCAGAAACCAAAAGAGCAGCTCTGGATTGCTTCTTTGTCTTGTCATTGCCATCATTTGTTGTGCTTTTATCATCTCCTAGTAGGTTTTTATTCTTGCCATCTTCATCATTCTCGTCTCCATTGTCTCCTTTTCCTGTTCCATCACATATACCTTCACCGTTACCATCTCCACCTTCCCCTCCTACTCTTCCTTCTTTGCTATCTTCTACTTTTTCCTGTGCATCTTTGTCTGCACCATCATTTTCAGCCTTTGTTTGCTTTGCAGTGTCCATTTCAGTGTTTTCTTTTGGAAACTTCTCCTGCTCTTCTGAGATCAGCTTAGACTTATCACTGGCATTGGTGCCCTTACGTCCACTTGAATCAGCTGAATGATAGGACAAATGCAAGATAAGAAAAAAAAATCAGAAATGACAAGATGAAGCAATTTTTGCAGACCCTGGATAAAGATTAGATTTATATTATATTTAATAATATAGACATATACCAATATTTTTTAGTGAAAAAGGACAATATACCTTGGACTGTGAGTGAGGCGCTGCTGGAGGTTATGCCAACAATGGCATAATATGCTCCCTTATCTGCCATTTGGCAATTTTTTATTCTCAGGGTGTGAGTAAGTTTGTCCTCTGAAATGGTGATCTCATATTTACCACCATGTTCCAGTGATGCATCCTCTTTTGACCAAGTTATTTTGTTGAGAGGTGTTGACAACACGCACTGAAAAATTGCATCTTCATTCTCAGTGACTTTACTGTCCTTGATTTTTGCTACAAACTCCACATCGGGTACTAGGAGAGGTGGAAAAGGCACAATGCTTTATTTCTAATAAATTCCCAATATAGCTGTATTGATTTTAAGTGTAATAATTAGGGCTTACCTTGAAAGTCTGTTGTAAGAACATTGGTCTCTTCAACATCAACTTGATAAAATCCAGCGTCCTCTCGCTGAGGGTCTTTGATGCTGAAAATATAGTTTATTCCAGTTTTCTGAAGGCTGTGCTTTGAGTTTTTGTCATCATCATATGGAATCAAGGTCCCATCCTTTTCAAAAATAAGAATTTTATTTTGTTTATTGAAGATTCTTTGGTCATTCAGATGTTGTTTTCATGCTTAAATAAGACATTTTAATTCACCTTGTATAAATTGACTTCACTGTTGGGATCTCGTAGTTTCATATCAAAGCTAAATTCGGCTCTTCCAGACGGTTTCACTTCAATTTGTTTCATATTGTCCAGATTTTCTACAACCTATGATGTAAAGTTAAAAAAATATATATATACATTAATACTGCTGCAGAGTTGCTTACTATTGGCAACTCATAGTACTGAATGTATGCCTTTTAATATATAATATATAATTGTGCCCTGTTTTAGCTGCAGGGCATAAAAGCCTCATGCAAAAAAAGAAATTACTAAAATCAAGCAAATGTTTCTTGGTTTTCTGACAAAAGGTGCGACTCAAAATACAAATTGATTCCTGTCAGAAAAATGTATGTTGCTGGTCGAAAATGTATTCTCACTATTTGTACTGTCATTAATAATATACCATAATTCAGCACCTTTGATTGCTCATCTTCCCTCTCCTTTTTTATCTGTTTGAGTTTCTTCAGTAACCAGCGGAAGTCAGTAATACCAAACTCCAAACAGATTCTTTCATAGTCTTTCTTTGGTGCACTCAGAAGCAGTTCCAAGAGTTTAGGATCAATTTCTCCCTCTTTTTGTTGAGGGAGTTGTTTTTTCCTGGTGACTACAGTACTGAAAAGAGATAAAAGCAAATATCTTCCTTTAGGTTTTATAGTTTTAAATGACTGATAATTCTTAAACTAAAGGTGAACTTACGTTTTCTTAAGCATAGATCTGAAATCTTGTGTGGCCTGCCCATTTGACTCATTTTCTAAAAAGAAAAGAAAAAAAATCATTTTAGGGGGAAAAAGTTGATTGTCAGTAAGTGAAAGATACATCATTCAGCAATTATTGCTTGACAGACAAAAAAGATGCATCTTCTTATTTAGTATTTACATTTCGTACCATTCTGTGGTTTCTTCTTGAAACCTGTTTAAGAAACACAAGCAACAAAAAGGACAAATAACTAGCTGTGGTGTAGTAAAATTCTTTTGTCTTATGAAAATATGAACTCATACCTTCAACAACATTCAGGGTGACTGCACAGACTGCTTGTCCATACTCATTTGTTGCAAAGCACTTGTAATTGTCCGCTTGTTCAAGTTTAATATTTACTATCTGACAAAGTGAGAATAAAGATAACATTTCAGTAGAGGTGCAAGAAAATAAATTTTTTGCCTCCAAAACAGTAACACTTTATAACTGTATTACATGTTCTTAGGCAAAGTCTTAACTGTTTTTTCTCTAAGCAATGAATTTCAAAGTAAATCTGTATTTTTAAGGACATATTATGTAAGTTTAATTTTCCTATTGATAATGTGATTATATATTTGATCATTTCAGGTACTACATGTTGCCCTAGGTTGGAATATACGAGCATTTCAGATTTGCAAGGGAATTTCTTCTCCAGGGAAAAAAATATAGCCATTCTGCTTTTTTCCCAACTTTTACTTCAAGCTATGTCTTGGAAATTGGATGTTCAGACTTTTTGAATATTGCCTTTTGTTTGTTTCGCTAAAAGCTCAGATCACCACACATTTTGGATTTGATGCGTTGACAAAAGCAGAAATAGGATTTTATTTATTTATTTATTTATTTGTATTTACCTCAAGTACATGTTCTCGAGCTCGTTCGTCATATCTGGTGCTGTACTTTTCTTGATCATCCATTTCACCCTTGTTGCGAGCCCATGTAACAGTTGGTGGTGGCTCTCCACTAACCATAGCTTTAAGAAAGGCTTTTTTACCTGAAGAAAGTTAAAACAACGACAGATGGGACAGTGCAAAAGTGGCATTTGACCATTTTATTTTTTTTTAGTATATTGTGCAGTATTTTACTTTACCCTCTTGAACAGTTGTAGTCATTGGTTTCCTGGTAAAATCTGGTGTAGATTTTCCTGCAGGAAGTCGCTCTACAAGCTGAGTGATCATAACCCCAGGGACTCGGGACCTTTTCTTGATGGCCACTGTTGGGATTTAAAGAAAACATATTTAATATGGAGGAATCATGGTTGTATATTTGAATGTAAGTGAAATAACATGCTGGTAAAACAACTGAAAGCAGCATGCAGATATCTCCAACACAACCCAGAGTGAGGTAAATAATGTACTTAATTTTGGGTTATCTACAATATGTGTAAACTAAAGTTTTAATTGAAATTAGATTAAATTTGGTTGAACGTAAGATTAACTTAAAATTTCTAATGTTAACCATAAACTGAAACCTCATTTTCATCTATTTATTTAAGCAGCAACATTAATCTCCATATAATCTGGCGTAAACTCCACAGTGAGAACATTTGTTTCTAATTTATTACCCCTAAAATGCTTTCACCTTTTGTCACGTTATACCCTCAAACTCTAACAGAGTTTAATACTTTTAGTAATAGATCTAAACAAGTTGCACATAATTTTGAAATATTAAGGAAACTATTGTTCAAGTTGTTTTTTTTTAAGAAAAGGGTATGATACTTCCACAACCATCATATGACCAGTGCACCTTCCTCTACATACTTACTGTCTACCTGACGCTGTTGGGTTTTTCACTGATTAATGCTCTCCCTGCTTGACTCTAATTTTAGGTGGATGGCTATTTTTCCCTGGTCCAGTTAAGCACTATTATGTGCTTACCTATGTAATGTTAGACCAATAAAACACATTGACATTTGTAGTTGACACTAGATAAAATGTAAAGAAATTCAACTAACACCATTACTTTTGCATATGTGCTGGCTGCAGTTTAACACCAGAATAACACTAGGGGTCACTATTGACTTTCTTTTTTAGCCAATACCTATAGTTGTCTACATTGTGACAAATCATGTTTATTTATTTGATGTATTAAGATGCCATTTTATTTGTCAGTTTTTGAAAATTATTACTTTTTATCTCAAAATCAGCCAAAAATTTACAAATGTATATTCTCATAATTTTTCCAGTCTTGTTTTAAATGCGTGCGATAGCCTAGTAGACAGCATAAGATTTTACCAAAAGCTACTGCAAACACAAACACCAGCAGACCATCTGTTTCAGTGCATCACCTCTGAACTGCTCCTGTTACCCTCTAGCTAGCACATTAAGTGTATCTTTACTGCTGCTTTACATGAATAGATCAATGATCTACTTACCATATAGCACTGCTGTGTGAAGTGTCAAACTTGCCAACAAACTTCTGCTGACTACGACTTATTTGACTCAAAAAGTTTTCACACTTGTTTTGTTTAAAAGTCTTTCTAATTGACTTAGAAGAAAAGACATTGTGAACATGATTTTATGGGAAATCAGTCAAATTAGTATAAGCAAGTGATTATTTTTTTTTTAATAAATGTACAGTTAAGTCCTGCTTATTTATTATTGCACTTTGTCCTCTATGAGTCATTTTTAGACTATGCATTTGGCATAATTATTTCCCCAGCTGGCGTACTGCAGCTTTAGGACATGCATTGAATATTCATCAAATTGTGTGTCATCTCTCCAGGGGGGATGGTTTATGTTCTTATATCATCTGAATGCAGGGAGGATTCTTGTAACCTTGTTCCTTAAGCATTGATTCTCTCAAAATCCACGTCTGTTCTGATAGCAGTCTTTCGTTTTCTTCTGCATACCAATTGCTCCCAGAAGAACTGTTGGATTTAGGCGGCAGCAAACTTGAGGATATCTTCCGTAAGAAAATGTGTTGGCTGTTCTTGCAGATATTCCTGTCATAAACCATTCCAAGCCACCTCTTTTTGCCTTGAGAATTACTGTGAGTTGCTTTAAGACACTTTGAAGTAGTCTTTCTTGAAAATAGAATGGTACATTTCATTTCCTGCATAAAATGTATATCGTCACATCTTTTATTTTTATCTTAACTGCATAAAGCATTTATTTTTGGTTATATTCCTGTTTTTCTAGAAAAAATTACTAATTTTGTAATTTTTGCTAGTAGCTTTTAAGGAATAGATAAGTCTGAACTCTTCATATAGTCTAGTTTTACACATCTTAAGTTTAGATGTATAAAACAAGACAATATATAAGTTAGGTTGAGCATTTTAGAGTTATATTAGAATTGATGGATTAGCTTCTATGTGTTGCATACTTGTTTACATTGTTTCATTTACTATTTGGTATCAATTAAAATAAAAATGTTTTGAATGCTAAAGTTGTTTCAACAGTGTTTGTTTTAAGCATAATTGCTTCAATTCCTGAAGTGTGAGCATACTGTTTATCATGTAGATAAAAATTGTGCGTTATTTCAGATAATATTCTAAGCATATTTGCCTGTTTAATTTTGTAGCAGTAACATCTGCCGAAATGAGAGTGAAGGCCATGTATATCATTAGCTCTTTCCACACAACAGTTCCTTCGTATCAGCTAATAAAAACATGTCCTTGTGAAGCAGCTGATGTTCCACTTTCATATTTACACACAGTCACTGAGGCAGGTCATTGTGCTCATAAAATTACATGTGGGATAAGCCAGAAAAGAACAACATTGTTTCGAGAGGAGGATTACTTTCACTGCTCACCTATTCTGCTCATGCATGCCAGTTCAGATTCGTGACTTCCTCCATGGTTAGGGCAGGGCAGAGGTGTAATTCTAATGGATTTGCTTCAAAGTCTTCTTTTTCATCTTTGCTTGTTCCAAGTATGCTACCAATGGAGTGAGAGGGTTCTCAGGGTCTTTAGAGCGAAGTAGTGGGGCTGGTGTGTTGTATTTATGAGCATTTTTTAAATGTATATAATTTGGTGATATTTAGCAAACAGTTATCTAATTAAATATGCTGAATAAATTCCCAAACTTTGTACATAAAATTCATATAAACGTGAATCTCCACAATTTGGAAATACTTTGTCTCATAATTGCTCCAAATGTTTTACTAACAATCACCCACACACACCCACGGATCCCTATGAGAACAATTTATCAAAACATTTTAACTTAATTTTCATCCAGTCCTTAATAATTAGGACTGGATGAAACAGGAAAACATGGAAATTCCATGTAGAAACACCCTATTAGAAACCCAACGCCTTTTTCCTGCAAGGCACCAATGATAACTGCTCCAACAAGTAGTCCATCAAAAAACAAAACACACACACAACAGCAGCTTCAAAGACAAGCAATTAAACTTACCTGAGCATTTTGGTTGCTCTTGGGGAATTTTAGAACTCATCGTAGCTTTTGTTTGTTGGTTGTGACTGAATTCTTGATGTCTTTTGGCTAAAGTAGAAAAAAAAAAAAGATAATAAAAACTGAACTGTAGTTGTGACATATGTTTTATTGCTGTTTGTATTTATTCATATGGCTATCTTTTTTTTTTTTACATTATTTATGTTTTCTTTTCTTAATTTATTATCTGTTGCATATATTGAGTCATTTTCTTCTGAATTTGTTTATATATACTATATATAATTTTATTATTCGTGATCTTTGATTTCAAGTTTGCTAAGAGTACTTATTGTATGTACCATATTTTCCGGACTATAAGTCGCACCGGAGTATAAGTCGCACCAGCCATAAAATGCATAATAATGAAGAAAAATACATATATAAGTCGCACCGGAGTATAAATCACATTTTTGAGGGAAATTTATTTGATAAAATCCAATACCAAGAACAGACATGTCATCTTGAAAGGCAATACAAATAGAATAGAGGCAACAACAGGCTAAATAACTGTACGGTATGCTAACGTTACATGACACATGAACAACGAACTGAGAACGTGCCTGGTATGTTAACATAACATATTAAG